>BQNB010075067.1:2144-31590 GCA_026074375.1 Tanacetum coccineum | reverse complement strand
GTTTGTGGTATCCGAAGGACTCCGGTTTTGCACTAAGAGCTTTTGCAGATGCAGATTATGCAGGTTGTCAAGATACCAGACAAAGTACATCTGGTTCTGCTCAATTTCTTGGAGATAAGCTTGTCAGTTGGTCTTCAAAGAAACAGAAGAGCACGGCTATCTCAACTACAGAGGTAGAATATATAGCCTTGTCTGGATGTTGTGCCCAAATCCTTTGGATGCGTTCACAGCTTTTTGACTATGGCTTTACATTTAACAAAATTCCTTTGTATTGTGATAACCAAAGTGTTATCGCGTTATGCTGTAACAATGTGCAACATTCAAGATCCAAGCACATTGATATACAACACCACTTCATCAAAGAGCAAGTGGAAAACAGGGTTATAGAGGTTACTTTGTAGAAACGAAATATCAACTGGCAGACATATTCGCCAAAGCATTACCAAGGGAACGCTTCAAATTGATACTCTCGTTGCTTGGCATGAAACAACTGTCTCCAGAAACTCTTAAGGAACTACAAGAGTCCGCTAATGAGTAACGAGGGTATCTCAGTTTTGTATAGTTTGTATATATGTATAAAAAATATAAAAAGATGAAAAATGTTACTATAGCTCAAACAATGACTACAACTCTTTAAATAGAAAACGGGTCAATGTTTGAGGGGGGGAATCAGTGCTACTAACAGTCTTGCAGGAAATGCTCACAAAGGATTTTTGGACTCATTCATTCTTCTTACATGAGAAGTATCTAATCTAACATGTGAGAAAAGCTGTTGCTGATTCTGTTGCTGAACGATTAGAATGAACCACAGGCTGCTTCTTCAGACATATTGATTTATCACTCTTGTCTACGTATATTTCAGGTTTCTATTCAATATTTATTGAATATAAGTGCGTTAAAGTAGTATATCTATATCCTCTTTGATTGAGGGAGAGCTTGAATTTATTTTAAGTCCATTGTTGATCAAAACTATACAAAAGCTGCATACTTTTGATCGAGGGAGAAAATGTGACTTAAAATTACTGATAACTAATGATTCAATTGTTTATATGTGATAGCTTGAACCTTGCATGTGCAAAACAACTTTCGAATATCGATGCACATGTGTAGGGGGAGCAAAAAGAGTAACATATTCTAAAATGTCAAAATACCAAAACTTTTGTGTTATACACAAGTATCTTGATAATCTACAAAGAATCTTTTGCTTCATGATCTTGGTTTCGTATATGTGATTGAATAGCGGAAATTGCATGGGATTGTATCATCTCATATCCCTTAGGATATCTTTTAAAATTTGATAGAGCTGTTGAGTGTTGATCTGTTAAAGGGTTTTTAGCAGGTTAAGCTTCTCAGTTCCTATCATTTTTTTAAGAACCATCAAAGCATTTTCCTTCAAATGATTCTAAGGCGACTTGACAAGGGTTAATGCTAAGTTTTGACCTAAGTTAGGTAGTCTTCTGCAAAACTTTCGTTGTGTTCAAACGATTTCATCACACTTCGACTGTTTTTCAAATATTTTTCTGCCATAGACTTCTACAGTACTTAATTGTATTAAGAGGTCGACCCTATGTTTGCAAGTGAGCCTAATGAAGCATCTAGACATAGGTTATGCGGAACAAGAATTATACGGTATAGTCAGCAGATAGTAACTGTTTTGACTCACTCTTTACCATTCTAGTAGTAGCAATGCTATTAGTGTGTTAGTCTACGGACATCTGGTCTAGAGAACAGCAAGCATACGGGAATCTGATACTTCGGTATTAGAGGACTTAAAGGCTTTGAGCTGGAAAACCTGTCAAGGAGGTTCTTATAATGAATCTACCTGATCACAGGTGCAGTACTCGTACTGTAATCATCGATCCTCACGGAATCAGAGGTTATTGCAACCGACAAGATTGAGTATCTTCATTTATACTCGGTCCCTTCAAAATATAAACCCTCAATGTGTTTAAAAATGTTTTTCTATGAACACATTAAGTAGATTTTCATATAAATGTTTTTGTTGGTGATCAATTTTTTTTAATTAAGACAAATGACTCAAGGAATCGATGTAAACCACATGCTCATACTCAAAGACTCAAAGATATCAAGAAAGCTAAATACTTAAAGCTTTCGCACCTCTGAAAATCAAAGACTTCTTCAAAATGATAAAGATATGAAGAATTAAAGAAGAAAGAACTTAAAAGCTTTCAAGATTACAACAAGTTTGAGCATGTCAGTCCAAAGTTCAGCAAATGGAAAATTAAAGAAAAGACATAAAGTTCATGGAATCAAAGATCAGAATCAAGTTATCAAGTCATGATGAAACAAGCTCTGAAGATTAAAGTCAAAGTGCAGATTGCTATAGCAAGTACAAAATATCAAGGGAAGATTACAAGGACTACGAGCTGAAGAAATTTACATTAAATGCTACGACTCAATTTTTGCAAATCAAGAGTGACCTCCCTTAGGGGGAGATTGTTAGAAACAAAGAAGTCTCGGTCACTAATAGTTGTTTAGTATTTACTAGCTCGTTAGTTAATTAATGATATTTAATGTAATCGGGCCGACAAAGAAAAAGCCCGAAAAGCCCATCCATAGGCCCATATGGCCGGTTCCCTTTGAGGGTTATAAATACCCTTCACATGTTAAGGTTTAAGGTATGTGATGATCTATGTAAACACAAAACTCATATCTCTTGTAAGTTTAATCATCCTTCATTATTTTTCCTTCCAGTTTCTCTCTTGATCTTTAAACCTTAATCTTTCTTGTGAGATGAATAATTATTGGAACCATCAATAACTTTTATAAACTAAAAAGAATGGTTTCATAAAATATGTATTCAAGTATATAAATAACGAAATATGTATTAAGAGATATAACATATAAAATACATATTTAATTTAAAAATGTCAAACATGATTTAAATTGTTACAAATATAATAGAAATATATGGTTTTTATTATATTGTTAAAAGTAAGGTGTTTTGTTTTGAAAGAAAAAGATATGAAGATAACTTTTATGAACTAAAAAGATTGGTTCCATAAAATATGTATTCAAGTAAATAAATAACAAAATATGTATTAAAAGATATAATATATAAAATACATATTTAATTTAAAAATGTCAAACATTTAAATAAAGCATTAGATCATCTTTTAATATAGTGTTCCCGCATTTCTCTATATAAAAATAATTTTTTTAAAAGCAAAGGTTCACCACGCATCCTTGTGGTAGCAAAAAGACAACAATGCCCTCCTTTAAAACCTTCGTTAGTACTTAACGGATTTTTTTGCATCGTTCGTCCTCAGGGACGTATGGTGCCTCAATTTACTAACGGATGGATGATTTTTGAGCGAAGTATTAACGAGGGACGTCAGACGATTTTTTGGCAAGCCACAGGGATGATTTTAGCACTTTGACGAGGGACGTGGGACGATTTTTTGGCAAACCACAAGGATGATTTTTGCACTTCCCTCTACAGGTTTTAATAATGTTAATAATGTTGCAGGTTCTGAAATAGGCAGGAGTGCAAGCTTCAAGGACAATAGATGGGCTCACTATGATGAATTTCATCAAGTACAGATATGTATGAACGGTACAAAAAGTTATTCAAAAACCAATAATTACCAAAACAAGAAAATGAAAACAATAATCACAACTTCACAAGTCATACCCGTCCACCGAGCGCGGTTTGTAACTAGTATATATATATCGACATACCTTTTGGTTTCAAACAATTAAAAAATTTAGTCATCACCGGAAACGAATCTATAGATAAATGCATTTGCTAGATTTAATACTATTATCACTAGTCTTAAAGCTCTTGATGAAGGTTATTCTAGTAAGAACTACGTAAGGAAGTTTCTTAGGGCTCTACATCCTAAATGGAGAGCAAAGGTCACGGCGATTGAAGAGTCGAAAGACTTAACATCACTATCTCTTGATGAGCTCATTGGAAACCTCAAAGTCCATGAGATGATCATCAAGAAAGATTCCGAAATAGTCAAAGCAAAAGTTGAAAGGAAATCTCTTGCTTTAAAGGCTAAGAAAGAATCTAGTGATGAAGAGTGTTTGACTTCCGGTAGTGAAGACGAAGAGTACGCCATGGCGGTAAGAGACTTCAAGAAGTTCTTTAAGAGAAGAGGTAGATTCGTAAGACAACCTCGGAACGACAAAAAGACCTTTCAAAGAAGCCGAGACGACAAAAATGGCAAAAGTGAAAGGAAGTGCTTTAGATGCGGAGATCCAAATCATCTTATTGGAGAATGTCCAAAGCCACCAAGAGACAAGAACCAAAGAGAATTCGTTGGAGGTTCTTGGAGTGATAGCGGTGAAGAGAATGATGAAAAGATCCAACACAGACATGTCTAGTACTCAAGCACCAAAGAGTTATGTTCAAACTTCTTACTTTAGTGATGAAAACTCATCAATTGATGATTTAGCTTTAGACAATGAATATGATAAATTATGCAAAATGAGTTTAAAGATAATCACTAAGAACAAAAGGTTAAAAGCTATTAGAAATAGTCTAGAAAATAAGCTTAGAGAATTAAAAGATAAATTATCCATACTCGAGAAAAACAAGGGAGTTGATCTCGATTGTGCAAAGTGTCATACACTTAAAATTGAAAATGAAAAGCTCAAAGAAGAATCTACTAGATTAAACAAATTTGAAAAGAGTACACATTGCTTGAATGAAATGTTAAGTAATCAAAAACCCTTCGGTGATAAATTAGGTTTGGGGTTTAATTCATTTGAAGCATCATCTAGTGGAACTAAGGAAATAAAATTTATAAAAGCTCAGAAAAAGGCGTCTCCTGATGGAGGTCCCATAAATATAGGCAGCCCCAAAATAAATATGGGACCGCCACCAGTAATGCCTATGTCTGAGAAAAGTGTGTCTTTTCAAAAATCTATTTTGGGTCCTAGACCAAAACACATAATTGTAAACAAAACTAAAGTTCCCATTGCTAGTGATAATGAAGTTAAACAATTCTATAAGCCATTGTCAAAACCCGGAGTTGGATTTTCAAAACCAAATTTTAGATCAAAAACTCCACATCCTAGAAGAGTCAATAATAATGATTCTCGTCTTATAACTCCGTAACCTAAAAGACATGTTGGTCGACAAAACCAACCCCATGGATTTCCCGTAACTTGGAACAACTTTCCACGTTAAAGTTACATACCATAGGAAATGTGTCTTCCATTCTCACATCCCAACCGATTGCATCAAATGCAAGGGATGTTTGGCACTAACAACATTGGACCCATGAGATACTGGGGACCAAATATTTGAGTTATTGTCTTATATAAATAGATATGCCTTGGAGTCGACTTGGAGCCCGACGAATAGATCAAGGATAGTGGATGCTCCAAGCACATGACAGGCAATCGAAAACTCTTCTCCACTTACAAGGCATAAAATGGAGGTAACGTCATTTTTGGTAGTAATCTTCGCGGTAACATCATTGGCAAAGGTACGATTTCTAATGACTCTCTCAAAATAGATAATGTAGAACATGTTGATAATTTAGGATTTAACTTGCTAAGTATAGGACAAATATGTGATAATAAATGTAGAGTAACTTTTTCTAAACATGATAGTGAAATCACTAAGGACGGTAAAGTCATAGGTAGAGGTATTAGGAAGAAAGGCTTGTATGTGATGAAATTAGGAAATAAGCCAAAAGACAAAATATGTCTTGCAACGATTGATGAAAACTCCACATTGTGGCATAGGAGATTGGGTCACGCAAATATGCGTCTCATTCAATCGTTAGCTTCTAAAGAATTAGTTAGAAACTTACCTAAGCTTAGGTTTGATCAACACTTTTGTGATGCTTGCAAAATTGGCAAACAAGCTCACGTTAGTCACAAAGCTAAGAACATAGTCTCAAAGACTAGATGCTTAGAACTTCTCCACATGGATCTTTTTGGTCCATCCTGTCACACCCCGTAAATTCCCGGTTAGTATTCCGACCCACTCCGGTCATCTACTTTAAATTTTATTCGTTGCGTTAAAATCTGACAGTTTACCGAGGAACTAAACTGCGTAAAAACTGAAAAACGTCACCGGACGCGTTCCGGCATCGGTTATAATTAATTTAGGCTTAATATAAGATATATTAGCTTTCCTGAGTGTTTCGTGATTTTTAATCACTTCCGATATTAATTTTAGGGTTTTATCCTTTAAATTGCGTTTTTCGCGTTTTTGACCAAACGGAACCCCGGAAACTCGAAATCTTTTCGTGTAAACTCAAGTTATCGTATTTCTAGTGTCATACTACTAAAAATTTCGTTCATCTCTTCTTCCCTAGCCAAATGTGGCGCCTAAACTACAACAACATGTATACTTGAACTCTAAATTAAATCAACAAGCATCTTTCTTGAAATCCCATGCATGTGCTCATGCTTACACAAGATGGTGACACATGAGAATGTCATTCTCATGCACCATTTCTCATATTGATAAGACCATGTGTTTACTTACACACTCTTACATCTTTGACTAGCAAATTTAGAACCATAATCATATCACTTAAACATTAGCTAGAAAAATTGAACCATCTTGGTCCTTGTGAGCCCTCTTTGGCCGAACCACATGACACACACACCTTTGGTGTGTGTTGGTCACTTATGCATCACATGAACCCTCCTAACCCTAGTCTTGGACTATAAGTACCACACCATTAGGGTTTCATTTCATTTGCAAGTCACCAACAAAAATCTTTTTCTCCCTCCCCTCTTTGCCTAGCTCACGGCACAACCAACCCACACAAACACATCCATAACTTTTGATTTCTAGCAAGATCCAAGTATTCTAAACTCATTTCTAAGGTTATCTAAGGTAGATCCAAGTGTTAGTTGGTTGTTTTCAAGAGTTTTCAAGAATCATAAAATTTGGGTTTCAAGTTTTATAAGTGGGTTTTGCAAGATCTTGTGTCTTCATCTTTTGCTTACTTTCTTGTGAGTATTTCTTGACCCATCTTGTATTATTTTGATGTTGTTATGAATCTTGTTATAGATCTATGTTTATATCTAAAGATCCAAGTGTTTGTGATGATTTTACAAAAGAAACTACAATTTATTTTTGTTCATCTTAAAAATATGTTGGAAGTCTTATGACAAAAGCTTTATGTTTATATGTTATAATATGTTCTTGGTGAGATTGAGAGTTGATGAGAGTTGCAACAATAGAGATTAGGTTGGATTAAGGTTAGTTTTGTGGTGGATTAGTTGTAAATAAAGGTTGAACTAGATTAGGCACTAATATGCGAGTTGGGTTGATTTTTGGTCGTATTTCGGCAAACCATACTTGCTGTCCCGATTTTGTTTTGAGGATTTGAGCGACTTAAAAATGTTTTCATTAGGCGTAAAAGTAGTTTTCGAAGAGCTCGTTTCGAATAGATAATTTTTCATATATCACACTTTAAAATCGGACTTAAAACGGCCAAGTTATGACCAAATGAAACTTGAAACATTTTTCGGCGAAATGGGAAAATGCAAAGACCAGATCAGCAGCTAAAACGGGCGATTCGGAGCCCTTCGGGTCCGAATCGGCCAAAGTATAAAACACGAAAGTTGTCCGGAATGAGATTTTACTATAATGTTGGCAACCGCTTAGCCTAAAAGTCAATAACGAGAGACATTTTTACCACAAATCGGAAAAATAGGTTTTTAAGAAAAACACTAAATAAAGTGGGCTGATTGGAATTATAAAAAGGGGGTTTCGGGCACTTTCGGACGATTTTGGATGTTTTAAATGCAAGCGAAACATATAGAGACGTTAGGTAATTAGTTAGAACATCTAGAAATGTCATGAAAGGTTATTTGAGATGCCGATTTTAATAAAAAGTAGGGTTATTAAAAATGGTACGAAACGGACATTTAGGCGATTTAAACATAAGGATTAGGCGGTTTAGAATTTGTTTAAGCGATTTGTAAAATAGTGGAAACAATAAGAAAATAGGTGAACCGGCTATTAACGTTTTGAAACTAAAAAGTTTCCTAAAAAGGAAAGTTTCTAAAAATAGTAACTTTTTACAAGTATCGGGATTTAACTAAGACATGGTAAAGTTTCAAAGTCTTTATTACTAAAACACAAACACACTTGGATGCTTTAAATGATAAACATGGATGCTTTACTTGTTTCTTTGATAAATGCTAAGTCATACCCATACTTACTCTAGGTCGCGGCTAGACCTCCTTATATCTTCATCATTTGTTGTGGTTATCGCTTACCCTTGCTAAGGTGAGTTCATAGCCCCACATTTTTACTGATTTACAAACGCTTTATACTATTGGGGTGAGAAACATTGTTTGCTTTTAAATTGGACACAAGTTCTTTACGCGAGTTTTACTTGTTTATGTGTTGGCCTAAGTAAGCTTACCAACCACTAAACTTGCCCAACTTATCATGAAATGTTAGTTTTTCTCGACCGAGGCCCGTTTGAGGGAGTGCTATTAAATAAGATAGATCTATTGGGACTAATTATCCCTATCCGGGTAAGCATGCACTTACTTGTTTCTGTCGTCGATGAACAAACGGATATATGTCATGTCGATTATACATTATGGTGGTCTTTGGTTTGGGACACCGGTTTAGGGCAGGAATACTATGCAACAGGATGTAGCATGCCCTGTTGACTAAATTAGCTTCGGTGTCATGAGCTTAGTGCAAAAATAAATACTTTTTATGTGATGCTGTATTTGTTAGGGTAAAGGCCGTTTATTACCAACCTACTTTCTCATTTGTACCGTAATGACCAACTTACTTTTTTCGTACTCATTACACCAACGTACATTCAAATTTTGTTCGATATCACCAATATGGTAAATTGTTACCTACACGCTGACATATTTATTCCACGCTGACATATTTATTTAATTGTTAGAGCATATAACTATAGTCAACAGATGTGATAAAAGTCAACTTATGAAACATCATAAACTCACCTTCTCCTTCCTAACAAACACCAACAACCATCACTCCTTTTTTTTTAGCTAACAACAAACACCTTTTTTTTAAGCTGAACAAATACACGCACTTATTCTTTAATCATTCCAAAGATGGCGATCATGAGGAATGGCCAGAGATTACTCTTGCTTTTGGAAGACATTTAATAATTATAAAGACTTTATTGTAGGGATTAAGATCTTGATTTTGTAGATCTTGATTAATATGGGTTTATGTAGATCTCGTTTGGTGTGGTTTTGTTGTGTCGTAATTTTTGAGTTATGTGGGATTATGGATCTGTCTTTTTTAGTTTGTGGGTAAGAAGGTTTATTTATACATATTTGGGTATGATTTTTTTGTGTGGATAAGATTATATAAATTAGTTAATCATAATTACAAATACAATCATATATATGCGAGTGACATGTAAGAAGTAAATCACCTCACATCTCTTTGGGATAAAATGTTGCTAATCTTTCGAAGCTCATTGAGAGGTTCCATGGCATTTCTTGACAAGTTCTCTACAGAATCTGTTTGAGCTTTTTCTTGCTGAAAAATGGACTCGATCACCTGAATAATAAAAAGAGATAATGAAGCCCAATCTAAAAGTGGATTGAAATCTAACTTTAACAGTATAGAAGATAGTACGATACGACCTCCTAAGTAGAATACATCTTGTTCTGATCAACACCTTCTGGTTTGTCAGTCTAAAATTATTCATTCTGATTTCTTTTGGAGTAAAAGCTATAAATTAGTTAGTCAATTTATACTTCAACCTCTTTGGGATAGATTATATCATCTCTAGCAATGCTGATATGTTATGTAGTGAATGGTGGTCAAGAAAATTGAAGGTGGCCGAAATTATTAGCAAGTTCTGGGAGAAAAAAAGTTTGAAGATGAATGAGGTTGAAGATGAGGTTAATTTTGTCATTTCAGCCTTCAAACTAGCATTCAACAGTTAACAAAAGAGAAAAAGAAAAGGGCAATGTAGTCATTTTATATTATAACTAGCCAATCCACGTAGGCAAGAATTACACATGTGTAATTTTTTAAAGTACACGTGGATATGAAAAAATGACATGGAAATCTAACCGGTCATTTGGGTGATATTATCACAAAACAATCAAGTACGTTGGTGTAATGTATAAAAAAAAAATAAGTTGGTCATTACGGTACAACTGCAAAAGTAAGTTGGTAATAAATGGTCTTTACCCTATCTTGAACACAAACTTAGATTCTTGACTCACGTATTTACAAGTTTAGGAAGTTCAAGGCCCTTTTCCTTGAAATTCACCAACATATGTTGAAGTTTTAACATGTTTTCTCAGGTGCTAGCTGGATTGATTCTTGATGCTATGTGAGTCTATGTGCTATGTGACATCGCAAATTTTCCAAGATTTATCTATTATTACTCGTTGTCATTATTAAAACATTGTTATAGCTCCGCTACTTTTAACTTAATTATTATGGGCTGTAAAACTTGAATCTATTTTATTTTATGCAACAAGTAAACCTTTTCAAACGTCAATGATTAGTGGTCGTCCTTTATTGCTTTGTGATCGTATTGTTATGACGTCACGCCCTCGGACACGTATTCCGTCCAGGCCCCAGTTTGGGGGTGTGACACATCCTCCGTACGGAGTTACGGAGGAAACCGCTACACCTTAGTCATAGTAGATGACTACTCAAGGTATACTTGGACTATATTTCTTAAGAATAAAACCAAAGCTTTTGATCACTTCGAAATATTTAGTAAGATAATCCAAAACCAATTAGGATGTAGAATAGTGTCAATAAGAACTTACCACGATAGAGAATTTAATAATGAAGTGCAATTTAGAGAGTTTTGTAATGCCAATGGTATTACTCATAACTTCTCGGCTCTACGCACTCCTCAATCAAATGGCATGGTTGAAAGGAAAAATAGGACACTTCAGGAAATGAGTAGAACCATATTGAACGAGTAATTGTTATCACAAAAGTTTGGTGTAAACGTCGTAGATACTCAACATACATTCTCACCGAATTCTTATTAAGCCATTATATGAAAAACACCTTATGACCTCTTAAGAAGTAGAAAACCTATGTTAAGATTATTTTAGAGTATTGAAGCAAAGTGCTCATTTTGAACACAAAAGACTACCTTACCAAGTTTGACCCAAAGTCATACGAAGGTGTCTTTCTAGGTTATTCTCAAAATAGCAAAGCTTACATCATCCTAAACAAACATACTAGGAAAGTCAAAGAATCACTTAACGTGACATTCGATGAAACTCCTCCACCCTCTAAGACATCACCCTTGGTGGATGATGACTTAGATGAAGAAGAAGCAATTAAGGTCACCAAAAAGAAAAATCTAGAAAACGACATCATGGATGAAACTTTAGAGGTTGATGAAATAGTCAACATTAAGGAATCTAGACCACCAATAGAAATGTCATAGGAAACCTTAACCAAAGAACCCTTAGGTCACAAGCCCAAAACCAAAGTAACTTTTTTTGTTTTATATCAACTATAGAACCTAATAATGTGAATGAGGCATTAGGAGATGAAAGTTAGATAGTCGTCATGCAAGAAGAATTAAATCAATTCATTGCTAACGACGTTTGGAGGTAGTTTTTCAACAACCTAGAGAATATGACATTTATAGTAACTAAAGTGGGTATTAGAAATGAATAGATTGAGAACGGTATTGTTTCTCGAAATAAGGCTAGGTTAGTTGCTCAAGGCTACAACCAACAAGAGGGCATCAATTATGATGAAACTTATGCCCCGGTTGCTAGACTTGAATCTATTAGGATATTATTAGCCTATGCTTGCGCCTTAGATTTTAAATTATTACAAATGGAAGTAAAAAGTGCATTCCTGAACGTTTTATCAATGAGGAGGTATACGTGGCGCAACCTCCAGGATTCATTGATTTCGAAAAACCAAACCATGTTTATAAATTAAAGAAAGCTTTATATGGTCTTAAACAAGCACCCAAAGCTTGATATGATAGATTAAAAGCTTTCCTTATTAAACATGAATATAAAATGGGAATGGTAGATAACACTCTTTTTACTAAGAAGAAAAGTTCAAATCTCATCATTGTTCAAATATATGTCGATGACCTTAACTTCTTCCTTGGATTACAAATTAAACAAATGGAAGATGGTATATTCTTTAACCAATCTACATATATTAAAGAAATGCTTAAGAAATCTGGTCTAGAAGAATCTAAACCAATGAAAACCCCAATGTCCTCCGATACTAAACTCACGAAAGATGAAGAGTGTGAGTCGGTAGATAGTACCAAGTATCGAGGCATGATAGGTAGTTTATTATACCTAACGACAAGTAGGCCCGATATCATGTTTAGTGTCTGCCTTTGTGCCCGCTTCCAAGAGGCTCCCAAAACCTCTCACCTTGAAGCGGTTAAGCGTATCTTTCGATACATTAAAGGCACTACGCACTTAGGATTATGGTATCCTAAGGGAAGCGGCATAGAAACCGTAGTATATTCCGACTATGATCATGCGGGAGTTTATGTGGATCGAAAGAGCACTAGCGGTATTTGTACGTTCGTGGGATGTTGTTTGACATCTTGGTTCTCGAAGAAATAAACCGCTCTTGCTATATCCACTACCGAAGCCGAATACGTAAGCGCCGAAAAGGCATGTCAACAAGCACTATGGATGAAACAAGCTCTCATCGACTACGACGTACGACTCGACGACGTTCCCATCATGTGCGACAACAAAGGCGCGATTGACCTTAGCAAAAACCCGGTGCAACATTCTCGTACCAAACACATCGAAATGCGTCACCACTTTCTTCGTGATAATGTCCAGAAAGGACATATCTCAATCGAAAAAGTGCCGTCCGTCGACAACATCGCCGATATTCTTACTAAACCCCTTAAACGTGAATCGTTTAACTATCTACGTCTTGGTTTAGGAATGATGGAACACATTCCATAAATCATATTAGTCCGCTTCTATTTCTTCTGTCTCAATTCTAGTCCGTGTTCCATTCCGTGTCGTGACAACTTAAATACTTCATCCGAAGTACTTTAAGCATGTTTAATTCGCAAAATGCAAATTAAAACGTCACTCCTCTTTGCAAAATTTTTGTTAAAATTAAGTTCAAAATCATTGCCTGAGGGCGGCCCCCATATAGGCAGCCCCCCAATTTATTTAGGACTGCCAGGTAAATATGGGACCGCCATCAACATAACCCAAATATGAACACTTAGTTAAAATTTTCTCAAAACACAAAAACAAACACCCCTTTACCTGCTGGTGTGACGAACACGACCCAAAACATACCAAAACTCAAATCCAACCATAAAAACCTTAATTGAAGACCAAATCAATACCAATAATCATTCCTAACATCTCAAAGATCATCAATTGTTAAGTCATTTCACTTATTTTCTCTCAATTTGAGTCTAGGGTTCATTATGAACACAAAAAAATTAAAATTGGGGACTTTTGATTTTTCTTTCAATTTTGTTCAATTAGAACTACTAGGATACAATGTACAACTAATATGCTTCCTGTAGACATAAAATTTGCACATATTAGTGAGTTTGTAGAAAAATTAATTTCGAACCAAAACCCTAATTTTATTTTCAAACCACTCACGTTAGGAACATAATAAAATTGTTGTTATGCATTGTTAATACAAACCAAAAAACGTTTTCAAACACATGCATAATGATCTCATGAACAAATTTTGAGATGCATAATTCATATGCATTTTTCAACTTGTTTGGATGAGCAAAATCAAACTAAGGGGCGTTTGGGTTAACTCTTAGGATCTTATATTTAGGTTGAGTTAATCGTTACTCCACATTGTTTGCACATAGGTACACACTAGGCACAAACTCAAAACATCAATACATGTACTCACTAGAAATCTTTCTCAAGTTTCGGTTTTACTAAAAATTACGACTATCTTTCTTAGGTAAAATAGAGTTCGAAGATGAACTACGTTACACAAAATCATACATCCCAAAGATTTCGAATGATTCCTACATACCTAACTACTTGAAACCTATCATTCAAAATTTAGAATGCAGAGCTATTCACGAAGGTCGTCTTGTTAAACCCGAATCAACCAAATACGACAACATCAAAACAATGTTTAAAGCCATCAAACTCACTAAAATATATAACCTACATGAAGCCATTTGTCCTAGATTTCTACTTGAATTTATCTCATCCATGGAAATAATCCATGAAAAGAATCAAAACACTTTTGTCAAATTTTCGGCATTAAAAGGAGTCTTCAGATACTCATTTGAATCATTTGCGTCAATTCTCTCTATTCCATTTCATGGTCAATGTTCTTACTCCGAAGACTCATCTCTTGACTCTTTGAGAATGAATCAAAACTCTTTCATACCCTTTGAAACCAATGTCCCAACTCCAAAAGAAATAATTCAATCCTTAACAATATCTGGACAAACCATCTTTCCAAACAAAATTCTCAAAGAAGAACTTCGTGTTGAACTAAGATCTTGGAATGAAATCATTCAAGAAAATGCTTTTGGTAATCAAAAT
Source organism: Tanacetum coccineum (assembly GCA_026074375.1). NCBI lineage: Eukaryota > Viridiplantae > Streptophyta > Magnoliopsida > Asterales > Asteraceae > Tanacetum > Tanacetum coccineum. The sequence continues at coordinate 17,100 of BQNB010075067.1, read as the reverse complement.
GACTCACCTTTTCTTCCTGCATCATCATGTCACATGATGTATTGCATCTTAACTAGCACTCCATTCAACTTTGCATACTTTCTAATTAAAAGAATCAAAAATATCAAATATCAACCAAATACCCCAATACCATATGGAATAATTCTAAGTCGTCTATATGAACACATTATCAAAACCAATCCTCATCTCCGTAATCCAAAATACAAAACATATTGGGGATCCATGAAACCTTGGGTTCATCCTTCCCATCTTGAATCAATTATCTACATATCTTCTGAAGAAGCGTCAAGTGTTGATTCAAATGATGATTGAAAACTTTTTCTAGAATTATTGCTAGAAATACGTACGATGTAATATTATCTTATTCTTTGTCTTGGATAATCAAGTACGTGTATAATATGTCTACATTATAATTACATGCTTTCTATGTGACTTTTAGTAGACATTTTAGTCATCTATATGCTTTATCTTGGCCATATTACATGATTTATTCACTTCCTTAGTTATATTATGTGATACTTGAAGTGATGGAAATGCCAAAAATCATCCTCATTGATCACTCTGAAAAGGGATTAAACTTTTGAAAATTTTTGAAACCCCAGAAAACGGCCCCCTAAAAGGTCAGGCGGCCCCCTTATATATTCGGGACCGCCATAACAATAAGGGACCGCCATCAAGAGTAACACAAAATATTCATGTCCCCTCCTTGTCTGCATCTTTGACCCTATTCTTCCTAGGTCTAGCTGCCTTTTCCCTTCTAAACTAAACACTCCTTAGAACTTTCTTACACCAAAACCATGCCTTTCCCAAAACTCTTCTATATAAACATCATCCTTATCCATCTCAATCACCACTTCTCTTATAAACATCTTTTCATAGTCTCAGTTTCATCTTCTAACACATCTCCTCGTAACTACTCACGAAAACACAAAAGAGAAATTCTTGAACCTTAGAGACAATGTCATAATCTTCCACCTTCACCACCTTCTCCTCCACCAAATAGGACCTCACCTCCTTTATCTCCAAGTAACTCATTACCTATATCTCCACCAAACTCTTCAATCTTTGATACCACTTCCTTGCCTCCTTCCCCTAACTCATCTAATCCTACATCCTCCTCCTTACCTCCACAAATTTCTACTCAAAATCATAGTGAAAACAAATTGCATGAACTCCTACACCTTTCAAATCTTCTTGATATCAACATTCAACATGCAATTAAGTTAACCAATCGGTCACCTCCCTCCTCACCATTCACTCACCCCCCTTTTCTAGACCAAGTAAACTTTCATTCGGACTTTTGTCACTGTTGCTTAGGAACTCGTAAACTCTTTCATGTTTTGAAAGATGACCTCAACCGAATCAAATCTCTCATAATTGGGCCCTCAACTCTTTTCCCCTCATCCATCACTACAAACTCTCCTTAAAATATCTACTAAATAATCTACTAGCTTTCTCTTATTAGATGCTTTAATTATGTTATGTTATGATTATCTTGTGTTGTATCTTCATATATTGTCTTACATGGCTATGTATGATCTTTTTAGAATTTAAATGAACTTTATTTATGAAGTGTGGATTATAATGTTGAGATATTTGTCATGCTATGTTGGTTTGCACTTGTATTTTTAACCTTGTTTTTGTAGCAAAACAACTATCGTAAATCGATCTCTGTGGCCCCGAACAAGGGGGAGCATACATCAAGGGGGAGTCTTTAATCGTCGACTTCTTTCTCTCTACTACAACTCGGCGATCAACCTTTTTGGATTCGACAAAAAAAGGGAGAAATAGAATTTAACTCATTAATAATTTATAAACTTCCAATTTTTAATACTAAATGAGTTTATGTTTTGTCATCATCAAAAAGGGGGAGATTGTTAATATAAAATAATGTCCTAAAAACGTTATTTATATTTTTTGACCTCTCGATGTATGATAAAACAAAATGTGAAAACGTTTACGATACAATTAACTGTTTATAATTTACTAATCGTAAAATTTATATCAAGATTATCACTTAAGTATATGGATAACAAATCATTAAACATGATTATTGATCAAGAAAATCAATTTTTATTTCCTAAACCTTAACATTTTTACAAAAAGTATTTTTATAAAAATACACACACACACACACTCTCATAATTTTATAAAAGAATGATTTATTAAATATTAATTGAAATCAAGATTTTCCCCTCCAAATGAAGGTTCTAAAAACAGATAACACATTCCCACACAAAGACAAAAATGGGAGCTATCAACACGTGCCCCCTTATATATAAGTTGACCGCTGGGACCGTCGTCCAGTACAACGCTCTTTTTTGTCCTCTAATACAGGCCACCCCATCTGAAAAATAGAACCTCTTGCCACGAATTTTTTCAGATCTATTATTCTCTCTTTTTCCTTTCTTTCTAAAACACATATCTTGATCACTAACTGTTAGGTTTAAGAAAAAGATTCGGTCACCCCGTGTATTTTCATGTTTAGCGTAGCTCGTAGTTTTATTAGTAATCGTATGATTTATGGTGTTGGGTCGGGTCTTTACCCACTGTAAGCCCACACCATAGCCCGTTTTATGGGCATTTTGTAAGACATATTTAAACCCTCTCCACACATGGAGAGGGTGTTGGTTGAATCATTTTACATACATAATTTAGTGTGTTTTTCTCTAGTTTTCTCCCAACCATCTCCCTCTCTAACTTTCTCTCTCTAATTCATGTTTGTGTGAAAATATAGGAACCTACAATTGGTATCAAGAGCCATGGGGTGGGTTGAGTGATTTTGTTGTGTTGGTTTATTTTCTACTTCTTTTTTAACTATTTTTCTCTTTCGTAGCTTTTATTTACCAAATAGTAGGATCTGTAATTGTTTTGGGCTATTTTTCATTGTATTGACTCGTTATCTTTTTGGGCTCAACATCACGTTTTGTGTTTCTTTTGATTTTGAGATTTCGATTTCTATGTCTACATGACAAACTGTTACTCATATTTCTTAACTTAAAATCACGTGCTAATGTCCTATATTTAAAGTTGGAGTTTTTGTTATATTTATGGTTTTTTTGCTTAGTGCGTACTTTTCATATCAAGTTTTTTTTAGCTCCTTGTCACATTCGGCTTATTTCTTTGCCTATGTTGATACAAGTCTTTTTAAACTTCACTAATTTTACTTAACTACTACTAGTGGTTTATTTGGGCCTTGTGTCAAATTGATTTTCGGCTTTAAAATATGGCTTAAGTTGTTAAACAGGTTCTTTGCAAAATGAATCGTGGCTTCTCATTCTTTGTTTTTTGTTGAGTTTTATTCTTTGTCAAAGCTTATTTTTCTTCTTCTCAAGTTTGTACTAGCTTAATCTTCAAGTTTTTTTTCAAGCTTATTCTTTGTTGCGGTTTGTGTTTAGAAGGAAATTTTTGGTTGCGTTTTGTGGTGGAGACAAAGAAGTACAACTCGATAGCGTCCTTGAGAAGGACATTTGTACCCTGCGTTTTGTCTAATCCTTGTTTTTCAGGTTGCGGTTTGTCAAGTGAGCTTGCGTTTTGTCTTGGAAGCTAGCTGCATTTTGTCTACTACAAAGAACTTGCGTTTTGTCAAGTGATTGAAGACCCTAAATGCAATAAAACTAAACGAAACACTGCCAAAATTTTCTAAGCATTGCGTTTTGTCTCGTGATAAACATTGCGTTTTGTGTCTTGCGATTTGTGTTTGACAGGGGAACAAAGCTTTGCGGTTTGTGTCATTTACTAAAACGAAACTCTGCCCAAATTTTCTCGATTCTAAGAAATATGCATTAAGAGTAAGTCGTGTAACAGATTAAAGGTTAAACGATTAAGTTTCGAGTGATGTCGGGTTTTTCAGGTTTCGGCGCCGGTTAACTAAGTGACTTCTTACCTATACCGTTACAATCACGGACTTGTTTCGATCAACGTGGTATATTCGGTTTTCACCGACGACACCCGTAGCATTCCGCGAGATTAAAATATTAAACGATTCTTTTTGTGAATTTCAAATCGAAGAAGAAAACATAGTAGGAGGGAATCACGGTTCTTATTTATTATTACTCAAAATTTGCAACTTTGGCCCTTCAACTTCATAACTGTGTTCACTTTTAACCTTTTGATTTTAAATTACTTAACTATTAGCCCTTTAGTTAATATTAAGTATTACTACTAGTCCTTCTTCTTTAAATCATTTTTATGTTTAACCTTTTACTTTCAATTCTTTTTAATAATAGTTTTTAGATTTAAAACTTTTTCACTTTTTACCTTCCTTTTTCAAATTCATTCATTTTCTAGTCTTTGTTTTTCTTAATATCTTATTTAAACCTTTAGTTTAATAATCGTTTTAACCGCGAGTCCTCCAAAGTGAATCGTTATTGCATCGTTAGTCCCTCCAACTTTAATTAACAATCGTTAATCATTCTTCTTGGATTTCCATTGCACCGTTAGTCCTTGATTGTGTTTTAATTAACCGTTAATCAGTTTAAATTGAAAGTGTAGTAACCGTTCATCCTTTTTGCTCAACAAATCGTTATCAAAAGCTCAAGTTCTTCAATTACAACAACGATTTTAAGAACAATTAATTATCATTTCACGGTTTCTTCTTGATTTTGTAAAATCCCGTAAAAGCTTATTTTTTTCTCGGTTTAAATCATAGATTTGTAAAATCCCATGAGTATAATTCCCTTCTCATAACCACAACATCAATCACTTTATCTACTTAAGATCTTTAATTTAATTTCACACATCGAATTTCAATGGAATCTTTAAATTCAAATTCAAATGAGAGAGAGCTGCAACTGACACAACGTCTCGTAAAACAACAGCACTCCCACTGCATGGCATGGTTTGAATAGCTCGAGGCACATCCTCGTGATCTCTATCTCAATAGTTTGTCTCATGCTATTGATGCATTTAAACTGGCATTTCACTCACTCTTCGGTGAAGAGCATCAAACTTTCAGATTGAAGATATTCCATAATCTGGATCAGTCAAGGCGACAACTTGAAAGAGAGAATCTTCTTGAAGTTAATCCAAGGACTTGTCTTGAAGCACTCCGAACACTATTCAAGGAATTTTTTGCCTCAAAAAGGGTAAATTCATCGGAACATCTAAATCAATGTTGGCAAAAAGATTTCAAAGAATACACACTCTCTGAACTTGATACTTACAGACGTGATTTACTTGAGAACCTGGATACACTTGAAGCGGTCATTCATAGAGTTGTAATTACATACGGTAGATTACAGCTACAGTCACAAGATGTTCAGATAAATCCAGTTCAAGCAGTGGATGACAGTTTTAATGTATCGAAAAGCAGTTGGATAGAGTCAGAAAACCATAATGTACTCAGCAAATCAGTGAATGAAACTCAGTTACAACAACACGAGAGTTTGGTCACTCAGAGTACAACATTAGAAGCTAATTTGAACTTAGACGTTAAAGCATTGGATGCTGGGTTGGTTATTACTAAAAGCAGCGAGACAAAGTCAGATATGCATGATACAAGCAACAGTTTAAGGACTTATATCACACATGTTATGGATGCAAATATCAGACCAGTAAATGACCAAGTGCCATCTACTGAGGTACATTTGACTGCTCCACATAATGTCCTTGCTAATGAACAACAACATACTGATCAATCTGAACCAAGGTATGACACATATCTGTTGGAAAAGGTTGATAGCAATACCACTCCCGATTCAACAAATATGAGTCATAGGGGAGGAGAGATTGACCAGGATGCTAAATAATTTCAAGCAAAAAGTCCTTTACTTGAGGCTGAGTTTCTCAAAATGAATGATATGGTTGAAAAAGAAGTTTACAATGAACTTTCAAACAGATTTTTACAACTTGAAAAACATTGTATTTCACTTGAAATTTCAATGCAACAAAAGGAAGAAAGTTTTCAAAGTAACAAACCATGTAAAAACCAAGATGTTCCTGAGTTTTGCGAATTTTTTGAGATAAACGATTTGAAAGCTCAGCTTCAGGCCAAAACCACACTAATTTGCAACTTGAAGAATCAAATTAAAAGTGTGAAGGAAGCAAGTAATGAAGCCAAGGTTAAACATGAAATTGATGCTTTGGAAACAATAAACATTGAACTAGAAAGTAGTGTGGCTAAATTACTTGCACAGAATGAGAAGTTAAATAAGGAAAATGTGCATTTAAAACAGACTTACAAAGAACTTTATGATTCTATCAAAAAGACATGAATTCAGACGAAAGATCATAATGACTCACTGTTGCTTAAGTAAATAGTAACACTGTTAAAAATGCTGATTTAAAAGCTCAGATTCATGAAAAGGTTTTTGTGAATGTAGCATTGAAAAATGAATTAAGAAAGTTAAAAGGAAATAGCCTGGATACTAAGTTTGCAAAACTATCAATCTTGGGGAAACCGGTTTTACAACCACCCAGAAATCAATCCGTTGTTAGACAACCGAATGCGTTTAAATCTGAACGACCTAACTTTTCAAAACCACGGTTTGCCTCCCAAGTTGATGTGAATAACGTTTTGTCAAAACTAGTCACTCCTCATTACTTGCCTAAATTTTAAGAATATGTTCTTGCAAAACCTCATCACATGATTGCACCTGGCTCATAATTGTATGGTTCAAATGATATGGCTCATAATCACTATCTAGAGGAAGCTAGGAAAAAGACACAAAAAGAAATAGGAATTCAAAACCTAGTGTGATGCATACTACTAGTCTACAAAACACTACTATTGGTAGCAAACCAAATCCTAAGAGCAACAATCAAATATCTAGGAGTTTGCCTGTATCTAAGAGTAGTTGTGGAATGTCAAATGGTGTGTCGCTAGTAGATCACTCTAGGAATTCTAGCTCTTTTTCTGACTCCAAACACTTTGTTTGCTCAACGTGTCATAAATGTGTCTTTAATGCAAATCATGATAATTGTATAACAAAATTCCTGAAAGAGGTGAATTCTCGTGCTAAGGTTCAATCCCCTAAGACTAGAAACAACAACAAACCCGTAGAACCAAAGAGTCAGACTCAAAAACCTGGTAGGCAAATGGCTATAGGACAAAGGTTTTCTCTTAACAAGTCTTCCGCTGTGCATGAGAAACCAAACACCCCTAGATCTTGTCTTAGGTGGATATCGACGGGTAGAATTTTCAAGCTTGTTGGTCTTAGGTGGACACCTACTGGAAAGATGTTCATCGATAGCACAACTAAGGTTGACAGTGAACCCCCAAATGGTTCAAATGAAGATATCACTAACCCATATGAATGCGATCAAACTCTTAATGTCAGTGCGGGTACTCTTAACCTAAGTGCAGATACATCTTTCAATCCTAATAAGGAAAGACTCAGAGTTTGGTTCCCAAAAAGATTGATATCTCATAAACTAGGGCTTTAAGGAATTCAAATCTGATGAACATGAACAATGACGTCTGTTCACATCAGTTCAGGCCTCGCTCTTCAACGATAAAATGGCGCCTGTTTACATCAGTTCAGGCCTCGCTCTTCAACGACAAAATGACGTTTGAACAAAATGGTTCAATCCTCGTTCTTCAAAGTTTTATGACGTCTGTTCACATCAGTTTAGGCCTCGCTCTTCAACAACATATGGCGTCTGCAGACAACACTTCAGGACCCGCGGCTCAAAGAAAAGAAAGGTGTACGCTTCAGTACGCTTTATCTTCGGAAGGAGAGAAATCTTTAGTACGATTTATCAACATGATTCATGCTTTTTCTATGCTCGTTCTGTTATCAAGTGGATCAACGTACCTTAGATTGTATTGTTATTCACCTGTTCAATCAAAAATGGCAACCTCATATGCAATTTTTAAAGGGGAGAAGTGTGAATTAACTACATGTTGATTGATGTTTGAAAAATGGTCATACGGCTCCTGCACACATCAGTTCAGGACCTGGTCCTCAAGTTTTGACTCCTAGAACAATGACTCGTACCATAACCTCCTTCTCCAACACCTAAATTTCCACCAACAAAGAATGATTGGGATTCGTTATTTTGCCCTATGTTTGATGAGTATTTTAATCCTTCACCAAGTGTTATTCAACATGTTCTTGTAGCTGTTGTTTAAGAACCTTTTGTTTCAACCAGTACACCTTCATCAACGAGAATTGATCAAGATACACCTTCTACAAGTACCTCACAAACCACTCAAGAAGAACAATCTCATGTTATTCCTACTAGTGTTGAAGAAGATGATCATGGTATTGAAGTTGCACACATGGATAATGATCTGTAATTTGGTCTTCCAATTCCAGAACCTAGTTCTGAAGAATCCTCTTCCCGAATTGTTATCCCAACCTACGTGCATTCAGTAAATCAACCACAAGAGCACATCGAAAAATAGACCAAGGATCATCCGCTTGACAAGATTATTGGTGATCCTTCCAGACCGGTATCCACAAGACTCCAACTACAAACCGAAGCCCTGCTCTGCTACTATGATGCTCTCCTCTCTTCAAGTGAACGCAAAAGTTATAAAGATGCATTAACCAAATCCTGTTGGATTGATGCCATGAAAAGCTTCATGAGTTTGAACATTTGGAGATTTGGAAGCTAGTACCTCGTCCAGATCAAGTGATGATTTTTTACCTTGAAGTGGATTTATAAGGTGAAATTAGATGAACTGGGAGGTGTTATGAAAAACAAGGCAAATCAAGGAGCAAAAGGAAAATGGAGTGGTTGAGCTTTACTTCGTCGGTACAGAATTTCAGCTGGCAGATATCTTCTCCAAACCTTAGGACAAGAAAAACTTGAATTTCTCATGAAAAAGGTTGGAATGCAAAGCATGTCTCCGGAAACGATGAAAAAGCTGGCGGACGAAACTGAAGAGTTATGGTGGTATCTCTTCATGTATCATATGTAAATATATAAAACCAGAAAAACACAAAAAGATTTTCATTTTTTTTATAAAACTTTTCAAAAACAAAATACAAAAATATAAAATCAGAAAATACCAAAAATATGTTTTTTTCATGATATGTCTTCTGGCATCGATAATATTTATAACGTTAGAAATGTCATTCAATAATGACACGGTGCTGTAAATAAAGTTCGAACAGAAGTTTCAAATGTTTTTTAAAACATGTCAAAAATGGCTTGCTATTATTTCTGATATGGCAACCCGATTATCAAATGAGGAAAGCACATCGCCAAAAAGACGGTTGTTCCTAACAACGGGTGATTAAGTTCTCTCGGGCATGGATTACTTATATCATGCAACTTCGACTATGTACTCTTCATTGCATTATTTCTTGATCCAAGAAGAGAAAGTCTTCTATTTTCCCAAATAATTTTCCGTTTATGATTCTTCTACAAATTATTTGTGTTAAACAGTGGAAATGGTGTTGTCTTTCAAACTAAAATTCAGTCATCTAATCTCTCATCAGAAAAGATTTAAAAATAATTTCTATCACCAAACAATGTCTACACTCTTTAAATAGAAAATAAACATTAATTTGAGGGAGAAATTGCTAATAATTCTTTCAAAACGATCTTTCTGAAAATCAAGAGTCAACGGAAAAGGATTTGAACAATAACTGATCAATAATTAAAGTGGAGTCAATTAAACTTTAACTCATTTAGTCTTTAGATGTTATGTGTTTCAACCTTTAGGACTTAGAATGAAACATATGGCAATTAGGAAGTCGCTTCTTTTAACTTGCATCCGAAAGGACCTAATTGGCCTTGTATAAGTTTTTATAACCTGAATGATTTTTTTCTCAATATATTGATTCATAATCAAGTTCGGGTTAACCATTTAAAAAGTGTTCTAATCAAATCAAAATCAATTTTTAACACTACAAACAGATTTTCAAGAAATTTCGACCACTCGAATAAATACAATAGATCTTTAAATAGAATACGGGTCTTTGTTCGAGGGGGAGAAAGTGTTTTCGAATTATCTTCAACATGTCACGGTAATTAATATGGAATCAGTGTTAACTTAACGGATAATAATTTGAGGGGGAGTTTTAAACTCAAGTGCTTCAATTGTCATAATAATTATCTTTAAGAGGCTTAAATATAATTTCAAGATTAGTGGCTTAGGCTTAAAACTATATTCGATCAATATTGCCAACACCTCATAGTTTTAAAAATGCTTAGGTTTGTTTGGAAATAATTATGTAGTTTTAGAAGCTTTGAAGTTGAAGATATGTTTCTTATTCGATTAACATTTCCCCAATCAGTTAATCACTAAGCTTATTTTTGAAGGAGTAGAATTTGTTAACAAAATAGGAACACATAGGTATGATAAGTATGATGATTCCTTTAGATAGTCATTATCATATAAGGAGAAATTCAGACATTCAGGACTTAATTGACTTTGGTGTTACGGTTTCGAATGATTTGTGTAGTTCGAATATTTGGGCTTTATACATCAAGTCTTCTTAATGCAGCTTGCAAGAAATATTTGAATCTACTCAAGTGAGGATTGCTGGTTCGGGGGAAGCGTTGACAACTTCCATCTGGATAGTATCAAGACGGACTAAAGATTGCTAACATAGACCAAAATGACTGTGGCACTTTCGGTTTGAACATTTCAGGTCCTATCTCATACACAATCTTGTGCATCAATAAGTAGTGTGGTAATCAGTGTTATGTGTCAGTTTAATTAATTTTTCATGAGTTTCTCGTTAAACTCCAAATCATTTATAAACTCATCATAACTGACACTAAAAGAATCCCTCATTAATTGAGAGGGAGCATATATAGGTTCCAATATCGGCTTGTATTTAATCAGACCACATTTCTCCCAAATTTTCTAACATATTTAAATCAATTGAGATGCTAAATCTCAAAGGGTTTGAAATTTTTGATCAGGGGAGAGAATGTGATTTAAATATTAAATCTAATAAAAGTGTGATCTATTAAGACTTAAGTAGATACTCCTCCTTCCATGTGCCAAACAATTTTGAATATCGACGCACATGTTGAGGGGGAGCAGTTTCATGAATCAAAATAATCGAGGTACTAATGCTTTGATGTTTATATCGCTCGTACCGTGATTGATTTTCAAATGGCTTTATGGCAAAGAGAACAGTACCAAAAGACCGACCCTGTATTTACTTTATCAAAGTTATAAGGATGGTATGGTTAGGTACTTGTTCCCATGATCCCGCTAGAGCCGGAGGGATCTACCCAGGGACAATCCACTAGTTAGTATAGAAGTCCTTAGGTATGATTACAAAAGGAGTAATGTGAGAATAAGGGAATAGTGCAGACTGAGATGGAGCTAGTACTAGAACATACCCAACAAGGTACTAGTAATGAAGTCTCATTAAGCACTAAAGTGGTTGAAGAATGAAAACGAAATGTTAAGATAAAGGGTGAAAAAAAAGCAGCCCTCCTTATATATTAGGCAGAAACCAGGTCAATACATATGCTGTCAGAATCACATGGTTGATTGCTGACATTGAAGACAAGTATCATGGACCCAGTGATATGTTGGACAACCCTCCCTAGCCACTCAGGATCCCTCAAAGGATTCTTGTTTCATTTCTCACGGAGATAAATACATTTCTATCGTCTCTCTCACTCTGAGTTAGAGGATATTGAAAAGGTGGCAGTCTGCTCTAGCCTCCGACTACTTAAAACCAAAAATGCACTATTGAGTCTAGAACCATGAGATCATTCACATATCTCGTTAGGACACTAATTCAACTTACATTTGTTATTCATACAATGTGAATAACAAGTAATATCTAAAGAGTCCTACGCATCATCCTTGTGGTATTGCCAGAACATCCAAGGGATACGAAAGTACTCACAATGAAGATGGAAATCCTTCTAGAGCCAACATCAAACAAGCTCTTGGTAGGTGACTTGTGAGATCCTCTTAAGTATCAAACCTATGACAACTGGAAAGCAACGATAGGGCGATTTCGAGTGAATCAAACTTGATCCAGTATATGAATTGACGAGTTGTTTTTGAAAAACCTTTTGATGTGCTCAACAACTGATTTTCGAGCACATTGACTGTGTATATCCTTTAAAACAAAAGTGTTTCTGATGAAATTTGATTTTATGTTATAAAACCTTCGATGTGTTACAAAACTCTTTTCCGAGTGACACGCGACTGATTTTTAAATCAATTTCTCGTTTAATCAGTGGGTTTTAATTCACTGGTTCACTCATTTCGTGCTTTGTCTACTTTGAGATGCTCCGGTTTGAGAACGGCTAGCGCAGCTGCGAAACCCTGTCAAGGAGATTCTTCGGAATTCTACCTGATCACAGGCTATATTTATACTGACAAACAAGGAACCGTGGTTCTTGCAACCTTATTTAACGAAAGTGAACAAAGACACTTTTATTTATTTATTACTAACGTATACTTACAGGAATCCCGACGGTTGCAGCTGCTGGCCAGAGACATGCCAAATCACAACCCCATGCTCATACTTTATATTCCTAATCTAAGCCATCATGATAGCTGAAAGACCTACAACACAACTTCCGTAACTCTGATGCTTGCTATCATGATCCAGAAAGGTGTAGGCATGCCGGTCCAAAGGTCACTACATCACATGGAGGCAATACTTCACAACAAGGATGATTAAGAGATTTACTGTGGCTGACAATCTCAAAGAATGCTCAAGGATCACTATCAAAGACAAGTCAAAGGAACTATGCTCAAAGATCACTACTTGTCGTACAATGACTGTCCTTGAAGAATCAAAGACTACGAGCCAGAGTCAAAGATCAACTCATAGAACGATAAGATTCAAATTATAATTTCTGGGGTGACCTCCCTTAGGGGGAGATTGTTAAGTTTAAGAAAAACATTCGGTCACCCCGTGTATTTTCATGTTTTGCGTAGCTCGTAGTTTTATTAGTAATCGTATTATTTATGGTGTTGGGCCGGGTCTTTACCCACTGTAAGCCCACACCATAGCCCGTTTTATGGGCATTTTGTAAGACATATTTAAACCCTCTCCACACATGAAGAGGGTGTTAGAAGAATTCATTTTACACACACTCTTTAGTGTGTTTTCTCCCATCCATCTCTCTCTCTAGCTTTCTCTCTCTAGTTCTATATTTGTGTGAAAAATAGGGATCCTACACAAATGGTTTCGTTTACATCGAATGTTTACGTGTAGGATTTGTGTTTTTAACAAAAACAAGCTCATGAACACCTTGGTTCTCATTCGTAGGTTTCTATGAACGTTTAATCCTTAGCTTGATATTTAATCGTGTTTCATTCATGTTAGCACCACACAAGGCATATTATATGCTTAATATAGGTGCGTGAACCATGCATGGGTCGAACCATGCATGTTCACGCTCACGTATGTTTTCCAATCGAAATTTACGTGACATATCAACTAGACAAGAAAATGACGAATGAAAATATGACACGAATGGTTATATTTCGAGACTTACAAAGGTCCTAGTCCTTGGTTGTGGATTATGAAGTACACACGAGATGTATACACCCAAACGTGTATAAAACTCAAGCTTCAAAGCTTGTATACCCAATTTCTTAGCTCGTGATTCCTCTTGATATCCTTATACTCGATCTTAAATGTATCTTGAATCCTTAGAAGCAAATGTGGGTTCGTATATGGTTCGGTTATTATGAGCCGAATGAAATAAAGAGTAATGTAGAGAGTTTAGCTTTGAGAAAGAGTTTGGAAGTTTTAGAAAATGTATTAAGTGAACTTGTAAGTATGTATTTATAGGCACATTAGCTAGTTAGTCCCTCTTGGTCCTCACTTAGCTAGAAATGAACCATATGGGGGCGGTTTAGAGGGTTCCTAGTTAATCTCCCATGGTTTCTTGATAAACCACTTAAGTACAAGTTTTAATTACTCAAATGTTGTACAAGATTTGCTAGATACTTGAAATCTTAAGGATTTTGTATGTTTGATCATGCTTAGCCGCGGCACAAAGGAAATAAGGAAGAAAAATGGTTATTAACCATTGGGTAATTAGCCAGTAGGAAACATTTAGGACAAGTATTAATTAAACCAAGGATGTACTAGTACTTTTAAGGATAAGAGATTTTGTTAGCTAGCAAATCACCAAGGACGAATGGTTTGTGGTTTTTAACTCATATTCGGCCCTATATGGGTTTGTAACACAAGAATTTATCAAATTTGTGTTTAAGGATTTAAATGTGGGTATTGCTTTAAGTCTTGGTAAGTCTAGGTATTTTCGGGGCGTGTCCAAATGTATTTTATTGCGAAACGTAAACCTTTTACGTAACCAACAAAAATAAAATATGCAAAGTTAATAATTATTTTCTTAATAATTATTTATTACTTTGTTGATGTAAACCTTAATTTATTTGATGACCGGTTACATTAAATGATTATTTCTAGACTACGCGATTTAGCTTAAAAGTCAATTTAAAAGTAAACACGTATCAGACCAAAATAAATAGTGACAAATATTAGGAGTCGTAAAATGACCTGAAATTGAGAAATGTTACAGTTCTGACACCCAGGGATGACACGCTAGCAATCCCCAGCTATGTGATTGGATAATGGGGCGTGACACACAATCCAACGGTTCAAAATGATTGATCAAAAGTTAGTTATGAATGAATGATCGTGATTAAAGCAATGGGAGCGTCCTGAAGACCCAGAACCTTCTCCACACACCTATATATAGAAGGCTTCACTCACAGAGCAGAATAACTAGGAGTTGGATAATTTAGAGTAGTATAGAGTAGCTTTTAGCTTAATTTTTCAGCTTATTGTCATTTATTTTATGTAATCTCTTTTTCAGCAATGTAATCTTTCTTTTCATTTAATAAAATTCTATTTGTTCTTAAACTTTCTTTTTCATATGTGCAAAAGTGTTTTTAATTAGTTACTAATAAGCTGTTAAGCTAAGTGTTAAGCTACTTTTCTCTCTCAAAGGTTCATTAGTTGTAACAAGCTTATTTGAGCTTGGATATTGATTAAGGAATTTGGATTTTATGCTTTTTGGAAGATAAGCTAAGCAA
>BQNB010075066.1:3396-31591 GCA_026074375.1 Tanacetum coccineum | reverse complement strand
TCGAGCTAGGGTTAGGACTAGAGAGGGAAAAGTGTTTAAATATGATGCATTGGAGTGCTTGTACTTAGTGCTAAAGCGGTGGTATGAAATCCTTAAGAAAATGGAGGGAAATAAGCTAGTTTAAATTCGTGCTTTGTCAACTTGTACTTCGGGCTTAAAAGGGTTGTACATTCGTTTAGGAGGGAAAATGTAATTTAAATTTTGTGCATTGATCACTTGTGCACATGCCTTGAAAGCTTGTACATTTATTTTATATGTAAATATTACATATAGATTGGGTTTTGATATAAACATTAACGTTTTAAAATCCATTTTATAATAAACGTTTTGAATTGTACGTTAAATAGATAAAGTATGGTAAAAATGGAGTTTAAAAAATATTGCTTGACATATTATAACGTTTACTTGCTATAAACGTTGATGAAATTGGCATTGGTAGGTTGCGTGAGCTCGTTTGCTTTTATAATGTAAGTTACGTTACATTATGGATGGAATAAAGCAAAAATCTTTCCATGAAAACGATTGCATCTAATTTAATAGATGGAAATTGCATTGAGGAAAATTGCATCTAATTTAATAGATGGTTTATTATATAGAGGAAAACTATAGGTTGTTATAGTCTCCCAACCTTAAAGAAATCTCGTCCTGATATTTAGTTGGATGTTGGAGTGATGTTTGAAAACTGACGTGGATACTTGGCATGAAATTGATCTTCGCGTTCCCATGTAAATTCTGGTCCTCTTTTAGAGTTTCATCTTACTTTAACTATAGGGATACGACTTTGTCTCAGTTGCTTGAATTCTCGATCCATAATCTCCATTGGTTCTTCTACAAAGTTGAGTTTGTCATCGAGCCGAAGCTCTTCTATTGGAATGACAAGAGATTCGTCAGATAGGCATTTCTTTAGATTAGAAACGTGGAAGGTACTGTGGATATTACTGAGTTCTTTAGGAAGCTCAAGTGTATATGCCACTGGGCCGACCCTTTTAAGGATCTTAAATGGTCCAATGTACCAGGGGTTAAGCTTTCCTCGTTTTCCGAATCAGATGACACCTTTCCGAGGTGACACTTTTACATAACACGATCTCCAACTTGGAATTCCAAAGGCTTTCACCTTACATTGGCGTAACGTATTTGCTGGTCTCTTGCAGCTTGCAAGCGTTGTCGGATTTGCACTATCTTTTTGGTGGTTTCATGGATTATCTCTAGTCCTGTGAGTTGGACATCTCCAACTTCGGCCCAGCAGACAGGTGATTGATACTTTCGGCCATAAAGTGCCTCGAATGGTGCTGCCTTAATACTGGCATGGTAACTGTTATTGTAGGAAAATTCTACCAATGGTAAGTGTCTCTCCTATCCTTTTCCAAAATCTATAACACAAGCTCGAAGCATGTCTTCGAGTGTTTGGATGGTTCTTTCACTTTGTCCATCGGTCTCGGGATGATATGCCGTACTCATGTCTAATTGAGTACCCAAAGCATTCTGCATTGATTGCCAGAATCTGGATGTGAAATGACTGTCACGATCCGAGATGATAGATATTGGCACTTCATGCCTTGGGACTATCTCCTTTATATAAAACCTTTTAAGGGTTTCCATACTATCTGTCGCTCTGGTAGGCATGAAATATGCTGATTTGGTAAGACAGTCTACAATGACCCAAATTGTGTCATGTCCGTTTGATGTTTTGGGTAGTTTTGTAACGAAGTCCATCTTTATTCTTTCCCATTTCCATGTAGGAATCTCTGGTTGTATCAGTAAGCAGGATGGCTTCTGACATTCTACTTTAACTCTAGTGCATGTCAAACACTTGCTGACATATTCAGTGATGATTTCCTTCATGTTAGGCCACCAATAGAGTTTCTTTAGATCTTGATACATCCTGTCAGAACCTGGGTGAATGGAATACTTTGATTTATGGGATTCATGCATGATTAAGTCCCTCAAATTACCAAAGAGTGGTAACCAACTTCGATTCTTGATACAATGAGTTCCATCAGGACGTACTTCAAATGCTTTGTCCATTCCTCATAGGTTCTCAGCTTTGATGTTCTCTTCTTTGATCGCCTCAGTTTGGAGTGGTTTGATTCGTTCCTTCTGGCTTAAGGCATCTGCTACAACATTCGCTTTTCCAGGATGGTAGCGAATCTCACAATCGTAATCTATGAGTAATTCTAACCATCGGCGTTGTCTCATGTTTAATTCTTTCTGATCAAGGATATGCTGAAGACTTTTATGATTAGTGAACACAGTACACTTTGTGCCATACAGATAGTGTCTCCAAATTTTAAGAGCGGACACTACTGCTCCAAATTCGAGGTCATGTGTGGTATAGTTCTCTTCATGAGGCTTGAGTTGTTAAGATGCATATGCAATAACTTTCTCTCTTTGCATTAACACCGCTCCTAGACCTTGAAGTGATGCATCATAGTAAACGATAAAGTCATCGTTTCCTTCTGGTAATGCTAAGATTGGAGCTTCACATAATTTTTGTTTTAACAGTTGGAAGGCTAACTCTTGGTTTTCTCCCCAGATATAATTCTTGTTTTTCTATGTTAATTCAGTCAAAGACTTTGCAATCTTCGAAAAATCTTTGATAAATCTCTGATAGTAGTCGGCGAGTCCTAAGAATTGGCGTACTTCTGTAGGTGTAGTAGGAGATGCCCAATTCTTAACTGTTTCAATCGTGGTGGGGTCAACGTGAATTCCTTGACTGTCAATCACGTGCCCAAGAAATTGCACGATACTGATCCAGAAATCACATTTGGAGAACTTGGCATACAATTTCTCCTTTTTGAGTAATTCCAAGATTATTCTCAGGTGATTTGCGTGTTCTTCTTTGTTACGGGAGTAGATAAGAATATCATCGATGAATACTATCACAAATTTATCCAAGTATGGTTTACACACACGGTTCATGAGGTCCATGAACACAACAGGTGCGTTAGTTAAACCAAATGGCATCACTTGGAATTCGTAGTGTCTGTATCGTGTTCTGAAAGCAGTCTTGGGAATATCTTCATCCTTGACTCTCAGTTAGTAATAGCCTGATCTTAAGTTAATCTTTGAGTAAACACTCAAACCATGAAGTTGGTCAAATAAATTGTCGATCCTGGGTAATGGGTAACGGTTCTTTACGGTGAGTTTACTCAGCTCCCAATAATCGATACACATTCTGAAAGATCCTTCTTTCTTTTTAACAAATAAGATAGGAGCTACCCAACGCGAAGTACTTGGTCAGATAAAACCTCGGTCTGCTAACTCTTGTAGTTGGTCATATAGTTCCTGCATTTCTAAAGGAGCTAATCTGTAAGGTGCTCGGGCTACTGGTGCCGCTCCTGGAATTAAATCGATTTGGAATTCTACTTGGCGAATTAGAGGAAGGCCAGGTAGATCTTCAAGAAAAACTTTTAGAAATTCTCTGACTACTGGTATATCTTCTATTCGTTTTTCGTCTAACTTCTTCTCCATTAATTAGACTATGAAAACTTGATATCCCCTGGATATATATCTTTCGGTTTTAATACATGATATGAGGCTTAATCGGGTTTTACTTTGATCACCTCGAATGATCAAAGTTTCACCGTCGATTGGGATGTGGATGACTTTTTCGTCACAGATAATTTTGGCATGATACTTGGATAACCAATCCATACCAATGACGACGTCAAAACTACCGAGTTTGATCGGCATAAGGTCAATTTCGAAAGGTTGGTTTAACACATCAAAGTGCAACCTTAGATAACGGTATTAGTGCCTACTAGGTTTCCATTGGCCATTTCAATGTCATAAGTGGTATCTAGTGTAATTGGTGGGATATTAAGCATAGAAGCAAGAGATATGGATACAAAACTTTTATCGGCTCCTGAATCAAATAATACTCTAGCTAGATGTTGGTTTAGAAGGAACGTACCCGTGACTACGTTCGGATCTTGGTGAGCATTCTTGTCCCTCAGCATGTATGCTCTCCCATGGGCACTGTTGTTTGCTTTTAGGCACTGGTTTCTGTAATGTCCTTTCTCCCCACAAGCATGACAAGTTACTGACACTGGCTGCAGGTTGCTTCTACTGGTTGGCCCCTTGTTTCTGCAGTTCCTGGTCAGATGACCTACCTTGTTGCAAGTCTGACACTTGACAGTGCAAGGTCCTGTGTAATGCAGGTTGCATTTCTTACACAGGGGAAGGCTTCCAGTATACCTACTGTTTTCAGTTGGGGTGACAGCATAAGCCCTAACGGTTTCTTGCCTTCTATTATGTTGTTGGTGGTGATCATTGTTGCGGTTGTTATTGTTGTTGTTACGGTTGTTTTGGTAGTTGTTGTTGGTGAAGGTTCTTCTATCATCAAACTTTCGTTTGTGATCATTGGTTCCTTGCACAGAATTGTGCTTTGTTACTTGATCCATTAACCTCTGGATTATGGTAATGGCTTCCTCCAGAGTTTGAGGCTTTGAAGCGGTAACATTTCCTTCAATACTTCTGGGTAATCCCCCGATGAAGACTTTCATGAGTTTCTCAGAATTTGGCACCATAGTTGGGCATAAGACTGCCAATTCCTGGAATCTTCTAACGTAAGTCTTGAGATCATTTCCTTTTATAGTCAGATTGTAAAATTCATCTTCCATTTTCTTAACTTCAGTTCGGGGATAATACTTCTTTATTAAGAGCTTTTTAAATTCAGACCAGGTGATCTTGTAAGCTTCCTCTATTCCAATAGGCTAGGCGAATGAATTCCACCAGGACAAAGCTTCTTCAGTTAGAGTACCAGTAGTAAATTTCACTTTGCAGACCTCGGTACAGTTGCTACGGAGAAAATACTCGTTCAGTTTCGTTCAAACGCGCGTGCGTTGCGAGTCGTGCCAACAGCGCCTTTTGTACTTTAAAATTGAAAGGTTGGCAGCTCATAAAACTCTTTGTAGCTTACATATTCTTGCTACAATGAAGTTCCACTCATGTCCCTAGCGAGAGTTTTCTAGTGGTATTGTCAGTATTTGCCATGGTAGCAGCTTGTACTTCCAGAGCTGCGACAACACTATCAGCAACTAGTTTCTTGATGGCGGCCTGAGTCATGGGTGGTGGTGCAGACGTTGATGTCCTCTTGGGAGCTATTCTATCAATATTTACAAGACAACACAAAATAAGAATATATCATTGTATGGATTTTTATTTGGCACAAGTTCTAACAAAGAAATACATATTCTTTGATATTACATTGCAGGATATAACGGAAATTTTTTGGAATCGACATTCTAACAAGCATCTGACTCATTAGGTTCCTCGGGGACTGGTTCACTTCTCAGTGGTCTCGGTGTGATCCATAACGAGTTATCTGACTTTGCAAAGATAGACTCATCTAGAAGTCTTAGATTCCAAAAAATTTATACTCAATGTTTTGATTATTAATCATATCCATGATACCTGGGTACAAAGGTTTGAGAAAACCGGATGGTAAGAGAACCATAGTAATCCCGGGTAAGGATATGAGTCATCACACTACAGAATATAGGATAGACAACCATGACATACTTAAATCGGTATCATAAAACAGCGAGGTATAATGGAATCACTACTGTATTAAGTCATAAACAACTTGTCTACATATTTTACATAATCAAAATTTGACAAGTGTCATTATTTATACCACACATCCAGTGGTTGGATTCTAAACAAAAGCTGTAAATGACAAAGATCTAGTCTAGTAGTCTGGTGGTCCTCCCTTGTGGTTCTTGAGTTCATGGATCGTATCCAGAAGACTCCTCATATCTGATCAGTGGCGAACCTGGATATCCTCGATGATCATTTCCAGAGTAGAAATCCTGACGCGAGCAAGAACAATCTCGTCGTCATGTCTTATTTGCTCTCTCTAAAATCCAGAAATCTGGGTACGGGCTTCTTGAAGTTCGGTTTCTAGTTGGTCAAAATCTCGCTGTATGATTACTCAACCATTACCAAGACCTTCTATCTTATCTTCCATGTGCTCAATGCGCTCAAGAGGGAGCTCATCTAAGTGATTCAAAATAGTCTCGATATGTTCCTCATGGCGCTCCAGATGCGTCTTATGAGAACTCTCTCCCATCTCAAATACTTAAGGTATGGCAGAAGAATCAGTAGAGGAGGATGATAGGAAACGGGCTCGTTTCTAAGGTGGCAAAATCTCCTCGGGAAGAAAGAAATCTCGGGGATCAAATAGTGGTGATGGTGATAACACTGGAGATGAAGGCAAAACAGGCGATGGAGCAATAGGAGCTCGTGGTAATGGAATAGGTGATTTATTACTAGTAGCATTATATGCTTGCATGACCTTCATATATGGATCATCGTGGAAAGGTGAGATGGCTAGCGAGGCCAAGAGATCCTTAGATAGATCCTCTAAAGGGTCAGAAGAAGTGTTTCCCGGTGAGGCTGGGGAATAGTCCGGTGAAGCCGGGATGTAGTCAGGAGTATTTGTAGAGGAAAAAGCATCATCAACATCGAAATCAGATGGGACGATATATAGTCGGGAGTAGACATAATTCTGTAACAACCCAGTGTAAAATAACATAAGTTATTTATATAATAGTTATGTATCTTTACATACTATTCAGGAAATGTAGTGGCACGGAGGACTTTCTTGGATGGAAAAATAGTTATAGTTTAGGTTTTAACCTTGTTCTCTATAACCGCGGCTCTTGATACCAATCTGTAACACCCCGATATTTCACATATAGCAGCGGAAGCTAATTTGGGGTATTACTTCATGAATCAACAGTCATAATCATAGAAAACGACTCAAAAGAGACATTTTGTAAAATTTAGTTATCATTCAATAATATATTAGAGTTTTACAAAAGAGGTCCCTAAATACATTGAAAACATAAAGTTTGAATGATAACAAGTTTGGACGCCTTCAAGTCCATGCCAGTCCGTGCCATAGTTTCGCTTAGTTACCTGAGATAAACATGCTAAAAAGGTCAACACAAAGGTTGAGTGAAATTCACAGGTTTAAAATGTAATAGTTGAATACAAGTCAATGTAATAGTAATAATTGCAACGAATACAATTATCATGGTAAACAATATTATATTATTGCACTAAGCTCATGACACCGAAGCCTTAAGTAAATGTTATTCATATGTTGTTGCCCCAAGCGGGTGCTTTGCCAAACACCCAGAGTTCCTCAAATGAAATGCGTCTGCTGGCCATGTATGTACCAGAATCTGGACGGGGAAGTTCAGTCCCAATAGATCTATTCACGGCATTCGCGCTTACTTCGCAAAGTAATTAACGGTTCATGATAGTGGGGCCTTATGGCAAATGGAGGTACTTAGGCAATAATATATCAGGATAGCATACAGTTGAAATTACTTGTATTCATGTTTATAGCATGTATCTCCCCACGAAGTTTAGAAAACATGTAAAGGTGGGGACTATGAACTCACCTTGATAAGGTAGTTGATTGACGTCAAAAGTGACTCAATTGGAAATAAACGGTCTCGTCACGCAACCTGGGGTAATATGTCAAGTCTTAGTTTGATTATTTCAAAACTTTATTTCATAAAGTTTAACGTAAATGATTTTGGTTTATTAGTTTGTGAAAACATCGTATCACTGTTCGGGCTATCATAATCCAGAGGTCATGTAGTAAACGTTTGAGGAGCTAGGACACTTTAAATCGTAAATCCAGCAACTCGTCAAAACGTCTACCCAAATGAAAGCCCCTCACATGAAATTCCCTCGTATAAGTAAAGTAGTAAAATAAAAAAAAATAAGTATAACCAATAAAAAAAAAAAAATAAAAAACCAGTAAAACCCCCATAAAAAAATAACCCCCCAAAAAAATAAAAATAAAAACCCAAAAAAAATTATAAAACAAAACAAAAAGTAAAAAAAAACCCCCAAAAGTATACAAAATAAAATTAAAAAAAAAACCAAACCGCCTCGCAAAAAAAAAGTAGAAAAAAAAAAAAACAACCTCACCGAAACACCCCAAAAAAAAAAAAAAATAAAGATAAATAACCCCAAAAAAAAAAAAAAAAAACCACACACACGTGATACGTTATAGTTTAAATGATAGGATTTTATCTTTTTAAGTTTCTTCAAAAGCTAGTGGATGATAAATTATGTTAAATATATAACATAATTATTTTTATAGTGTTTCGATCGATGAATGAAATGATAAATGTGTCGGGTTTTAATAAAATCGAGTCTTATAATATTTAAATATATTTTTATAATTAATATAAAAATATTACATTTTATACCCTAAGAATATAAAAGTGACAATATATACCCTTGGTATATATTAATTTACAACTTAAACCTTTTATATAAAATTCTAAAACATTTAACCCTCAACTTTAGAGTTTGGCAAAATAAACCCCAGGAGTTTAACTTTAGGATATTTACATTTTCAGCCCCTCTAGTTATAAGTTTCATGAATTTTACAATATATACCCCTTTGCATGAAACGTTTTGCATTTTAAGTCCAAAAACCAAATACTTTGTATTTTTCAAATCCAACTTAGTTTTGCAGCTTATAGCTTATTACTATAAGCTAAAAATAAGTAAGTTTTACGATCTTATAGCTTATAGCTTATTAGAGTTTGAAATTAGGGTTTTAGGGTTTTTTGGGCACGGTTTGGTTTAGGAAAAACCAACGAGTAGGTTTAGGGTTTAGGAGTTTAACTCATGTGATCATGAGAGATGTAAAAAACTTATTAAGATGGGATTAAGATCATACTAGCTTATTTGTAGAATTTGAATGGATTAGGGTTTTCCCAAAGTAGGTCGAATTAGGGTTCGGTATGGTTTAGGGTTTTCAACAAGGTTTTAACTTGTACAAATGATTAAGACAAGTTTATATATGATCGTAGACATAACAAAAGCTTATTAAACTAGATAGAAAGCTTACTTAGTACACGAAATGGTGAAAATGGGTTGAATGGAACAAATGAGACCCAAAACCTTTAGGAGATGAATCAAGGACCTTTGTTCTTGTTTCTTGGCTTTTAAATAGCTTAACCTTTCAACTCTTCTCTTCTAGGACTTGTTTAGATCATGATTTGAGTATGGTTTTGATTTGGTGATGTGTTTTGAAGGCATGCATGTCTCGGCTTATATATAGGGTCCGAATATGGATTAGAGGCCAAGTTTTATAGGGAGTGGTGGCCAAGCTATTGAGGAGTGGTGTCTAAGGAGTAGCTAAGGTGACTAAGGAGGGCTAAGGATTAGCTTATCAAGGTATAAGGAGGGTGGTGAGGTTCGGTTATACATATGAGGTGACAAGGTGTTTCTTGGGGATCAAGTTGTGGTAGTAGCTTACAAGGAGGTGACAAGGAGCTTTAGCATGGTAGTAAGCAAGGTGGTGTGTCATGGAGATGAGTGGTAGCTTGCTTAGGTCTTAGTTCGAGCTAGTTAAGGGGTAACGGGTCATTTAGGGTTTTCGGGTTTGGTTTTTAGTTTAAGTTGAGATAGGGTTAAGATTAGAGAGGGAAAAGTGTTTAAATATGATGCATTGGAGTGCTTGTACTTAGTGCTAAAGAGGTGGTACAAAATCCTTAAGAAAATGGAGGGAAATGAGCTAGTTTGAATTCGTGCTTTATCAACTTGTACTTCAGGCTTAAAAGGGTTGTACATTAGTTTAGGAGGGAAAATGTAATTTAAATTTTGTGCATTGATCACTTGTACACATGCCTTGAAAGCTTGTACATTTATTTTATATGTAAATATTACATATAGATAGGGTTTTGATATAAATGTTAACGTTTTAAAATTCGTTTTGAATTGTACGTTAAATAGATAAAGTATGGTAAAAATGGAGTTTAAAACATATTGCTTGACATATTATAACGTTTACTTGCTATAAATGTTGATGAAATTGGCATTGGTAGGTTGCGTGAGCTCCTTTGCTTTTGTAATGTAAGTTACGTTACATTATGGATGGAATAAAGCAAAAATATTTTCATGAAAAAGGTTGCATCTAATTTAATAGATGGAAATTACAATGAGGAAAATTGCATCTAATTTAATAGATGGATAATTATATAGAGGAAAATTGTAGGTTGTTATAGAAGAAGAGCGGTCTAGCCTTATGTAAGAAATCTGTATTAACCGTGTTTAATCCAATTTAATGATGGTTTATTTATTTCGTGCAATCATCTAACTTATCTCGAGGCGGCATATTATTCTTAGATATAGGCGGGACATCATCCTAGAACCTAGACACGCTAATCATGTCACGATTAGAAGCACCCGCATAAAGCATCCTTCTTGCTGATTATAATCTGTCTTAGGGTTCAATAATGATGATCTTATCTTACCCTATTTCATGGAGACTTTACTAACTTACTGCTTACCGGATCATCATACTCTGGTAGTGCTGACTACATACCTTTACCCATTGGAATCAGAACTTTATTTGTTAGTGTTTAATTCTAGGTCACCTACTAGCTAACTCGTTCACTAAACCAAAGGTAAAGGTCGGTCGGAATATGTCACTATGGTTCCAGTAGTTATACGAATCACTATATGGAGAGCTACCCCGACATCTAAGTCTACTTGGTCTATTTTCCTAGATCCAGTTGAATAGTAGGTCGCATACTAAAGCACTTAAGCGAGTATAAATTGATAAACATAAACAACAAACAACGATAAATTAAGCCGATCAATAAATAAAAACCAAACATTAAACTTTCATAAACACGGCTAATACCTAGCCGTTAATCATTGTAACACATACAAATGCCATAGATGAACGAACAAGGCAAACTAACCGAGTTAACGAATGATTCTAAAGAACGAACACGTATTTAGAGTATGTTAAAATTACAAGATGAATTCTGTGATTTGAAGTACTTTGCTTGACCTTCTTGCTGCTTCTTGCCTTCTGAAAATTGACTTTTGTGGTTAGGTATTCGAAAATATGGTTAAGCACACCCTAAAAACGAGTTTAGGGTTTTTTTATATACTGCTGGAATTTTAGTCGATACGCCGTATTGGGAGAGTCCAATACGGCATATGGGGGTTTCTTGGAGTAAGGACCACGTTCAATATCTTCCAGAATCTTCTAAACTCCATCATGGATACGGCGTATGGGTGTTCTGGATACGACGTATTAGCTCTTGAGTATTTGTGGTATTTGGTGAAGTGCAGGCACGTATACGCCGTATCTTCATTGCTAGATATGGCGTATTGGTTGTCAGAGATAGATTCTTCAAATGTCTTCGTTTAAGCTCTAAAATGCGTGCCTTTGCGTAAATCTTCACCAAGAACTCCATAATTACTGCAAAACTAAATATAAGCAATTAAGTACCAATTCATGCAATAATTATATCAAATGAGATAAGAAACATGGGATAAATGATGCTAATAAGATGATGTTATTTGATGTCATCAAGAGGGGTCAACCATATTAGGGGTAAGGTAGTATGAAGACTATTACCGATGGTATCCTTTCTACACGTCTCGCGTTTCCCTAGACGTCTATGCCAATTTAATATATTATGACTAGTTTTCTAAAGCCTAACGCGCACATCCATCACAAGAAGCAACAGTAAAAGGATCTACAATCTAACTTTTATGCAATCATAAGTAAATACAAAGGAGGTTTAGCCAAGCATGTTATAAAGAGAGCAAGAACATAAATCAATCAAACAACACATAGACATATTGAATGATTAAAGATAAACAATCTTACTTGATTAATACATGGATTAAGGTCAGTTACAATAGGGTTTTGAAGCCCTAAAGATGGCCTAAAAGCTGCTAGAATACTTAGGGTTCGACTCCCAAAAGCTATACAAAGTTACACCCTCAAAACCCTAAAATCGGTTTTGTATATATAGGCAAAGCGGCGCGACGGCATCAAGTTATGGTCGCAACGCCGTCACCAGATCGAATCTTCTAGAATTGGTTTAAGTCGGTTACGCTCTGATGCTGTCGTCAAATCTCTGACGCCATCACTAGAAAGATCGCGACGGCGTCGCGTTATGCCTGCGACGCCGTCTCCACGATCTGTGAACAATACTTCTTCAAGATAAATGGTGTAGGTCCGTAGTCTTGTCGGTTTCTTCTCCAAATGAGCCCAAGTTACGTGTATTTCCTCCAAATGCCATCTAAGTGCTAAAAACCCGAAAACAAACGATTAAGCACATAATCTGGGAATATTTGCATGATTTAGGGGGTTAAATGACCCCAAAAATGTATAAAATGACACCTCATCAGTAATTCTTGTCGTTTCTTTATGTATATATGAAATATGCTAAATTTTGTCTTGTTTCCTTTTAAGTTAATACTATATCAGAAATGCATTTATGACTGCTCAAATAAATTTGTCAACTTATAGGTATTGTTTCAAGGCTATCATTTTAGAAGACACAACGAGTACGAGCCTGACTTGCTTCACTCTAGAAACTAAGGGCCTCCCCATGCATAAATGTGAGCAGTTTTTTCAAAAAGTTAAGAGCAAGGATCCACTTTAAATTCCGGCGGAGCTGAAAGCACTCCATGGGACAAAGCATTTCTTTCAACTGCATTTTAGTCCTGGGTGCAAAAACGGTCGCGTTGAATTTATTCTTAATGATGTATTTGATCAAGAACCTCTTGCCATTCTGTCGTGGACCAGAATTATCAATTGCACTGGCAAATGTCGCCATAAGTGAAATGTAGACAACCGCCCAAAGCGGGAGTGCTACAAAGTGTGCCAGCAGCCTTTGCCACCAAAGTGCTTGAGATGTCAACTCCACTAAAAACTGTAGAATTTAAAAGTGTACCTCGAATTAGCGAAAGACGGTTGCAGTTTAAAGGTAAAGGTACCAAAAAAGGAGTGTGGCAGCCAAACATGCAGAGAGCCTGTGAATACCATCCAGGATTGCGGTTCATTTGGCGGATTAAACTTTTGTAAATTGGACGATCGTTTAAACGACGAGATGTTCCGTTATATTTTGCCAAAAATTTCTTGATGCTAGGTTCCCACACCTAAGAAACATATGTTAGTGAATATTGTAAAGTCTTTCTATATTCGTTACATGTTTTTTTTTGTATAGGCTTGGCACGGGCATTTTTGCCAGGTTTTGTGTAATCCTTCTATGCAGTTAGAGTCAGAACAAGAGTTAGCATATTTCTAACTATGTATGTATTGAATCCGAATGGCAATCAGATAAAAAACGTTTGGTTGTAAAGTGCCTTCTTTGTGTATTCTAACATGCCGTTTTTATCACTTTATACTATAAAAGGCTATCTGCTTCGAAATAAACAAATACCATAAGTTGGTTAAGTCATGATGCCTAGAATGCACATGCATTGCTAACATGTCATCTGAGTTTAATAACATGCCTCATACGCATTATATTTGGTGCGGCTGAAAGAAGATAATTGTAAGCTTAGAACTTATGGGTATTCATTTATAAGCAATATAAAATCGGGGCTGCTAAAAAATTCATTCATAGATAAAAATTGTACACATAATAAACGCATATACCACAGCCAAAAAACAATAACCATAACCAACATCATTGTCGTTTACAAGAAAATCCCAAAACATTAACCCTAGAGTTAATTACATGGTTCGTCCCTGTGGTTTAGGCCAAATCTCTGATCTCGTCCCTATTTTTTTTCTTGCATGAATCGTCCCTATCTCGAAAATATGTAACACCGTTCGTCCCTATCTCAAGAGATAGGGACGAATGGTGTTACATAGTTAATTACATGGTTCGTCCCTATCTCTTGAGATAGGGACGAACGGTGTTACATAGTTTCGAGATAGGGACGATTCATGCAAGAAAAAAGAAATAGGGACGAGATCAGGGATTTGGCCTAAACCACAGGGACGAACTATGTAATTAACTCTTAACCCTAAAACAGAAGCCTTCTACATTCGCCTAATCATTTGAACAACGTTTATTTTTTCCTTTACATGGTTGTATAATTCAGTTACCATCTTCATAATCGCAGTAGCCTTCTCTAAGTCTCAATCTTGAATTTACATGAGAAATGCATCACCTTTTACAACGGGCAGAGTACGGTCAGTTTTTTAGTCATTTTTTACTTTTGCCCATGCGGCTATATTGCGTTGTAACTCCCAACACTGCATCATTAGTTCTATACTCATCTTAATATCTTTTTTGTTTTCCCGATCAAAATGAATAAGAAATTGATCGCCCAACAATGTTGAATTTGTAGTGACGGCGAGCTCTTAAAGATGTGGTATTTTTTTCTTATCAATCAGAAAATAAAGTTTGGATCATACAAAAGGTTTGAGTTAGAAGAATCTAAAAGATTAAGATTTGGTAGTTGGGTGATATAAGTACATGCAAAACCACATTGCAAAACGTATGAGCTTTTACATATGGGCTTTAAAATTAAATTGTTTGGGTTCAATTTTAGCCGGCTTTGTAAAAAAGCTAAAAAAAATAATAAACATAACATGGTCGCCAATAATGATGTTACTAAATAAAGTTTTTCGGACAATTATGTGCATTTCAACACGCTCGGCCGCAACGCGCGTCAGCCCTATCACTCGTTATCTACATTCCATAACAAACAAAGTTATAAATAGTGTGAGGCGTGGCGTAGCGACATATCCAAGCCTCAAGCTTTAGCGTGAGGTGTGGCGACATATCGTTTTTAAGGCGGCAAAAAACATTTATAGATTTATATCATATTTTATAATTATGCGAGTGATAAATATTATTAAATTCAACCCCAATCCAAAATATTAATAAATCCAAGTCCAAATCTCAAATATTAGAAAATCCCTAAACACTTCAAAAAAACTCGTCACGCCTTACGCCTTTGTCCGCCTTTTCACGCCTCAACTCACGTCACGCCTAGAGTCGACGCATTACTCTATTTCGTAACCTAGACGCCGCGCCTCACGTCTTGGCGCCGCCTTAGTGCCGCCATGGCGCACATTTTAGAACCCTGATTAACAAACAATAAAAAAAGAGTAAATTGCAAAAATGGTCCTTGTGGTTTGGCCAAATTGCAGATTTGGTCCGTCGAATTTTGAAATTGCAAAAACCGTCCGTATTTTGAAGGTTTGGTTCCACTTTTGGTCATTTGTCGAACTAAAATGACTAAAATACCCCTCTGTTCTTTTACAAAAACCGTCTGTTAAGAGGGGTATTTTAGTCATTTTAGTTTGACCAAGGACCAAAAGTGGAACCAAACCTTCAAAATACGGACTCTTTTTGCAATTTCGAAATTCGACGGACCAAATCTGCAATTTGGCCAAACCACAAGGACCATTTTTGCAATTCTCTCTAAAAAAAATTATTTCCTCAAACTTCTCTCAAAAACTGCAATTTACAACATGTCTGAGGCGAATTTAATGTAAAACAGATTATGTGATTTGACTTTTGCAAGTAGATAATTCGAAACTAATGCCAGCAGTATATGTCTAATACTTTAATCATCAGGAGATGAACATTATATTATTTCAGAACTACCAAGATATCTTTTATCTAGTAAAGGAAAACGTTAAGTGGGAACTTCGTATTTCAAAAAAATCAAATTATACTTTAATTAATAATATTTTTTAATTATTATTAATCTTTTTAAACATGTCTTATTGAAAAGACTTCAATAATTTTTTATTTGGCAAAAATATTTGCAAATTCGTTTTTTCCTAAAAAGTTGAACTAAAAGGTATATGTGTTAAAAATTAGAAGATAGAAAGTTATGTGATGGCGGGGTGATCTAAAAATATTAAGAGGTCTTTTATGTAACTTAAAACTAACAGAAAGAAAACATAATTACCCCGATCAACTATTTCTCCCGAAACCTAAAATCAAATTCAGTCCAGATCGTAACCCCAA
This sequence comes from Tanacetum coccineum, assembly GCA_026074375.1. Taxonomy (NCBI): domain Eukaryota; kingdom Viridiplantae; phylum Streptophyta; class Magnoliopsida; order Asterales; family Asteraceae; genus Tanacetum; species Tanacetum coccineum. The sequence goes on along the minus strand of BQNB010075066.1, from coordinate 15,800 downwards.
ATCATTAAACCAAAGTCGAATATAACAATCACGGAAGTTCTCAAAATTGATTGCAATTCATTCAATTCAATTGTCAGTTTATACCTCAAATCACTCGAATTGAACATCATCAAGATAACCCTTTCACAATTCTAATGAGATTCAGGTATCTTTATTAATTATTCATAGATTACCTGAAACCTATGTGCAAAATTAGGTTTTCTAATTTGAATATAAGTTGATAATCATACTTACAGTTTATTTAATCAAAATAGGTTAATGTTTTGGCTTATTTTGTATTCTGACTCCACAAATTAAGAATTGAATTTTCTTAAACTTTAGGTTTGGTGAATCTGTGACCAATTGATAAAAGTTCGCATGCTATGTTGGAGATTACAGTTTTTCAGATTGATGTCGTGCTTATATATTCCATTTTCAAATGGTATGTAGGAGATTACAGTTTTTTCAATTGTTGTGGAATGCCATGCTGATATTTTATTTATTTTGGTGCAGTATCGTGAACGTGTTATCTTTATTTGGCAAAATACAGATGAAGAATTCAATAACAGATACTGGCAACTATGTTGTACCTTGACAGTGTTGATAATTCCAAAAGAATGTATATGTACATTAACGGCCCGGTGGAGATGTGAGCCCTTTCTCATCATAGCCACTACTTTGAAATATATTAAATAAGTTTTAAGTTTTGATATGTTCTAATGCAGCTTACTCCAAGTATGGAAATTTATGACACGATGCAAAGCTTGCAAAGTCCAATTGGCACCCACTGCGTCGGTTACGCCTATAATCTTGCTGGTTTTCTTCTTGCAGCCGGTGAAAACGTAATGCACCTTTTTTGAACCCAATTTACAGAACATCATGTAGAAATATCATCTGATTGTGGGTATTCATGGTTACAGCTCTTAATGTGTTTTGATTTTTGTTTCTCATTATATTGAAATTTTAAAGGGTCAACGATTTGCAATGCCTCTTTCAAGAATCACTTTAGAGTCACCAGCTGGAACAGCTCGTGGTCAGGTGTGAACATACTAATCTTTACAATATACCCTTCACTTTTCGTCATTGTTGTAATGAGTAGTGTGAGTATTGTCTACAAACTCAGGTTCATGTTTGCTCCATATATCTGATTTGGGGTTGAATGTGTGAATTTTTGCAAAATTAAGGGTCATTAGGAAAATTTAGACTTGATTTCTGTATTTGATTGTGCAGTGAATTTTCAGACATTTTCGATGTGCAACAGTTTAGGAAGAGTTTAAAAGCTGACGTTCGAGCTGTATCATCTCTTCCTTTTACACATTTGGTTTCTTGGTAGACATTAGAGAACCAAATTCCGCACGACGTTCATCCATTTGGTTTCTTGGCAGACTTCTTAGAGAATCAGGAGCACCAGAGAATTCTCGCGTATATATTGCTGGAGCCATTCTGCCATTAAAATCTGAATTTGTTAATGTTGTTACAAAAGAGATTTTGGCTCGAAATGATGAGCTCAACCCATAAAAGAACAGAACTGCTATTTTGACTGCAATTGATTATATAGAATCACTAAGTAGTGACGTTTTCTTGGCTTCTTATGATGGTCATATGGTCTGAGCCTTGCAGGTATCTTTTATCAGGATCTACTTAAGTTCATAGCTTATGGTATACATGATATTATTTTTTTATTCTTTGTGTTTTTGAATGGTCATCGGACATATGTGGGCCACAGAACGATTGTCGCAATGTCTAAAAATTTCAAGGGGCAGCCACAACTGAGGGTAAAGAGGAGGATAGCTACAAAGCTGCACGGATAGATTTGGGCATGTACATAAGGACATCATTCAGAACTTAAATAATCTGTCTAATAATTATTTTAAAGTAGACGTAAAGCGAGGTAAAAGAGAAAAACAAGTCTTCCTTACACTTTCCTTTGAAAAATATAGTATTCTTACTCCAACTAATTGCTCAATTTGAACTGTAAATATTGTAAAAGCTGTTAACGTAGCATAGTTGTGTCTATCTATTAAATGTCCAAAATATCATTGCATGTTCAAGTTGAAGCAAATCTTATAGGCTAAGGGCGTGTTTGAGATTGGTCAATTATTTCCCTTTTTAGCATAGGTAAGCAATCCTAAACACTCGTTTGAAACTGTTTATTCAAAGGCAAAGTCACTTGAAATTAAGCATTTAAAGAGTTTTAATAAGCTATCCCAAACACCGCCTAAAATGGAAAAGTTAGTAATACCACAGAGCACCAATTGTCTATATGAATCTACATGCTTAAATTTAATATTCAGTAGTCTTTAAAGTGATATAGCAACCGGCAATTATTAAAGATAAGTTTACATCAATCCATGTAGATGTCAAGATAGCATTTTTATCAATCACATATGGGAATTTTGAGGCAACACTGTCAGAATTCACTTTGGTTTGGGTATCTGACCGAGTTTATGTTGCTATGCAGGTCTTAGCAAACATGCAACTTATGATGGATTTAGGGATGCCTTTGCAAAGTTTGGCGAAGTGGTTCATGGTTGGCTTTTTCTCCATAAGTAATGATTGTGAGTCGTAAATTTGTTCTTAAAAGTTTAGAACTTTGACTGCTATTTTCCTGTCATTTTCTGCAGCTAGAGTAGTAAAAAACCGTGCGTCACATTATCTAGAAGGACATTAATCACATTATCTAGATAATACTTTCTTGATTATTTTGCATGTAGGTATATACCCATGGATATAGATATTTACGCACATGGACCATGATGCATACACAGATCTGAGTTCTGAAAGTTTTAGGAAAGAGCATGTTTCTTGCATATTTTACATATTTTTTGAAAACAAACTATCTATTTTGCCTTATAAATCTTACTTGATAGGATGTCTACAATGTTTCTGAGTTCTTCCTGACCCAACAAGTACATGCCATCACTCCGTCACGGGTCGGGGAAAAAATCAAAAATATATCATAATTTACTGTATTTTCAAATTGTGTAATAGGTCTATAATAATTTTAAGTTATCATCTTCGAGTTTCCACTTAAACGGGTTGGTTTCCTCAGAATATCTCTTTGCTCATATTTCTATTCCTTGTGATATCCATGTCCAATTAAGAATAAACTAGTTCCTTTTCATACCAAGCTTGTGATGGAGTACTTATGTCCTAATGCTGAGAAGGTTAAATGGTATGATGTTGTTTGGTTCAAGCAATGTATTCCCAAACACTCCTGCTTATGGTTAGCTATGAAGGAAAGACTTTTAACTCAAGATAGAATCATGTCATGGGGAACTCAGAGTGGTCTACTTTGCCCTCTTTGTAGCATGATTAATGACTCTCACTCTCATCTATTTTTCCTCTGTGAGTATTCTAAAAAGGTATGGGGAAAAGTAGCTGAGAAAATGAATCTAAATAAGATTGAATATAAATGGGATGACATTATAAATGAATTAGCTGGAAAGAAAAATGGAAACAATATATGGAGTGCTGTTAGAAGACTTAGCCTTGCTGCAGTGGTATACTTCATCTGGCAGGAAAGGAACCAAAGGATTTTCAGAGGAGATAAAAGAGATGCAGATGTTCTTTTTGATACAATCAATGAAACTATTATGCTAAAACTGATGAGCTTAAGAGTTAAGGAGTCCTATGCTGTGAAGAAGGTAGCTGGGATATGGGAAATTCAGTTTAAAATTCTGAAGTAGTTGAGCCAATCTGATGTTTTAAGGGTGTTTGGCATTAAGACTGTATTATTGCTTAGGGTTGGAATTCTCTAGTCTGGTTTGCTTCACTGAGTTTGGAGGGTTGGATATAGCTGGATATCATAGTTGAAACTCTCTAGAAAATGGCAGAGGGCCTTATACATTGACAATAGGAACCTTTCTTCAGGTTTTAATCCTACTGGTGTTAGTGTACCATGACCCAGTGTGCTGTGTAAACCTGGAGTTAAAGGTTTCACCTAGTGTCATAAGGTAGGTTACCTGCATTTGGTGGAATGCCAGCTTGATGATGCCTTATCTGGTGGGCCAAAAAGTATTCCTGTGTGTTTGGGTGTATGGTTTTGGCATCAGATAGGGAAATGTAGTCAAGTGGGATTGTATCCCTGAGTAACTCCTATCCTTGAGTGATGCCTGAATAAGGAAATGTAGCTCTTTGTGTTGGATCTCAGTGAGAACAGGAGTTTTACCCTTGTTCTTGTGATGCCCTCTATAAGAGCCTCTATGGTTAAGTGTGCTTCTTAATCATAGGAAGGGTGTTTGTAGGGGGAAATGTAGCAAGACAAGGGATTTCTCCATGGATGCCTAGCTGTCTCATTAATCACTCTGGTTAATGAAGGAGAGCTAGAAGTATGGACTGAACAATGCTTCTCTGGCTTGTTCTTTGTTCTGTATCAGAGATATGTTTTTGTGATAGTATAGATACCTGTTGTATTCTTGGTTTGAATAAAGGATTGGGACATGTCCAATTCCTTTTGAAAGTTGTTTATATCTCTGTATTGGTAATATAATTCACAGTTTTGCCAAAAAAAAAAAGTCCAATTAAGAAAAAAGCAAGTTCATGATTAAGGGAAGGTAAATGAACTGGAAATTTATCAAACAAAAAGTGCAATAGTCATTTAGGTATGTTCTATTGGAAGATGCTGCCATGGAGTTTGTAAGAAAGATTGCAATATGTAGGAACCATTTTTAAATGAGACTGCTGATTCAATATAGTTGTGACGTGCTGTGATTTGTATTTATCTTTGTTTTGTCCTTAAAACTAGCTGATGTTATCAAATTCGAGAACTCAAAGTGATTATAGAGCTTCTTGGTGTTAGTATACGTTAAAAATGATGTCTTACGATGAACCTGTTATTGTGTTGGTTCGAGTTGATGTTGCTCCAACATTTGCGCTCCTTTATGGCGTATATAGCATATCAACTGTTCAATCAAATGCTAACACATATATTCTTTCTGGGAATGTTGACTGTTGCATTATTTTGGAAGCTGTATGTTTAAGAGTGTGCGAATAAGCTTACATGTTCATTTTTATTTATTGTATTTTGTAATTTTACAGCCTTATCTTCATGAATCTCGACATGAGCATGCTATGGAAACAGTAAAGGCATGGATTATTAGCAAATCCGATTACCTCGCTTATTGTTTCAAGTGTTTGGGTGCAGGGAAACTGATTATTGGATTAACAGGGGTCGAATAATTAGTATTACACAGATAGTATATGAACAGAAATGATTCCAATTGTCTGGTAATTTATGCGTTATTCAACATGTAGATTCTTAGATAGTCGGGATTTGCTAGTGTTAGATAATCGGTCACAAACTTATTTAAATGAAGCATAAGCAAAAATTGATTCCTACAATTCTACGGCCCATTAGCTGATTGTATGACTTTGGTTATTAGAGATCAGAAGTGAGGATCATGTAAGTGATCCAAAAGTTTCGAGCATTTTTTATGTTGGATAATACTTGCCTTAATCTGGAAACTTTGACCATTATGGGCGTTTAACCCTTAAATAACTTTTTTTGTCACATATAGGTTGAGCTGATTTGGAAGGAACTTGGGTGAAGAATTAAAGATCTTTTTGGAATGGGTAAGTGGGGTGTCATTGCTTCTCTTCTTGCTGCACCATTGACTGTCCCTTTGTGTTTAATTTGTTTGCATTCATGAAACAGGATGATTTCTTGCCGAGAACAGCCACACTACTGGAAGACATATTTAAATCAGTTTTCTGGTAAGAGTCATGTTAAGATCATTATGCCAATACATCAAATACACAGTATACAAACTAGGTAGATTAATCTTGAAAAGTTTATGATATTAAGTTGTTCAACAATTTGCTTACGTGTGGAAAACCATGATCCTAAAAGACCACAAAATCTTACTGTGGGGGAAAGGTTTTTGTCAAAGTCGAGGTGTAGATCACAACATATAAGTGTACCAGTATCGTAGTGGTGGTAAACCTGCTACAAAACCCTTATCAGTTTGATTTCGGAAGATAGTTAGTTTGACTTTGACCTCTAGGGTCGAACTGACTGTTACTTTCTGGGAACATACTAACAACAATTTTCACAAATGTTGGTCTCTATGAAACATCTATAGTATTAGTTTTATCGGTCAATGTTAAATGATAACAATGTGTAAAGCGTTAACTATTATTCCCTATCTGACCAATTTGACATGTTCTCTTTTTAGCAATTTTTTTTTTTAATTTTACCCGTTTGATAAGAAACAGACCCATTCAGTAAACGAGTCAAAACTTCCGCATTTATTTAATTGCATTAGCTTTCTGAACTTCACTTTTTGGATTTCCATCTCGATTTTTATATCTTCATCAGGCGAGATTGACTTTTTGGGTCTACAACATCTATTCTGAAGTTTATAACTGATGGATACTTTTATATTATGGAAAAAAGAAAGTATTTGACAAATAAATAAATGTTATTGTTGAAGTTTGTAAGAACTTCATATAACCCGAGTAGATATATGTTGCGTAGTTTTATATCATTGACATTATATATGGATATCTAGAGCAAGTCTTAGAGATATTGATGAAACTAAGGGTGGTTCTACATATCATACGACCAGTGTCGCAAGAAACTCAAACCAAGAGGATCTACATTTGTATACGAAGACCATGGAGCAGTCAAGAAATAAACTCAAGAGGATCTACATTTGTATAGACACACATGGAATTATATTCCCTTACTTTATCACCGTATAGTCGAGATGGAGAAGGAACAAGTCAAGAAGCAAAAGCATAAATAAGTTGAGTAGCGACATGGCTCTTATATGACATTCTTTTGGGATTCGACTGCCTTTGCACCCCTTTTGTAAGTCACTTATGTACAATGAAATTGAAACTTTTGTTATTGTTCGGATGTACAAATATATGGTAATCCATGTTAATAAGTTATCTACTTATGTAAGGCAAGCTTTTCAAATATATACCGTTACAATTCATTTAAATTCTCTAAATGAGCTTCTTTGCAGTGACATTAAGATGGTAATGTTATGCTATGATCTTGGTAACATGACTGTTTTGAGTATCTGGTAACATGATCTTGATAACATGCTAAGTTTGTAAAGGGAAGTGCACGTATCATTTGTACTAGATTGTTTGGAATATGAAAACATGTATTTACATTTTATTAAGACCTACGCATATTAATTCATCCCCTGTGTGTTATGTGACGTTTTTACCATATGGTATTTTTTTGTACTTTCGACAACGAAACATCAGTTATTAAAATAAATTAACCAAAAACTACAAAAAAAAAGAAAAATAATGATAAATTTTTTTTATATCAAACCCCATGCGTGCACAGGTATTATAACTAGTGCACACTAAAAATAAAATTACCCAAACATATGAACCACAAATTAGCACATTTACGGATTTACTTATATCGATCAATTTACCCTTAATTTGAAACTTCTATAAACTAAACCATGAGTTCTTTGCTCATGTACTGGAACTTCATAACCATAAACAAATAACCTGAACAGAAGATATAAACAAAGTAAAAAATCGATGTCGATCTTTGACTTTCCTAATTGATGGAGCCTTTTTAATCCAAAACACGAAACCCGAAATACTCAAGTTCCAACGAGAAAGAAATTGTGAACATGGTATTCTAAGAAGCTGAATCTTTTCACATTCGTTGGAGTCTTCCGAATATCTTCTTATGCCCAATCAAATGCTGATAATGTGATAAGATTTCGACATCTTTAGTGGTATCAATCAAAGTACATTTTCACCAAAAGATATAATCTTTTTGTTCTGAAAGAATCTTCGATGCAATTCAACCAATTTGTTAGTGAATACATCTTGATCTACATAAACGCCACGCCATTCAATCCAATCTTTGTAAAACTTTTGCATGTGACTCTCATTATCAAAAGGGTACTTTCCGATTACGTTGTAGTATTCAAGAATAGCCTTCAAGACAGTTATCTCATGCACCTTTCTCCATGCAGTGATGGTTCTTGATGCGTTATCCGCTGTAGGAGAGGAATAATTGTCTGTGTCCTTGTCACAATTACCCGGAACAGGATCCTGAAGAGTCATGGCATGAAAAGCATTCGGCAAAATAGTCTTCTGTCCCGCGGGAGTCACACTTGGCTGTCCCACCGCACCACTAGTCTGACCCGAACCTGAAACACCTTGTTGAGCCGGCTGAGTATTAAACTGAATTGGGCCCGTGTGCTGATTAGGCCCAAAATTAGCAGTAGGTGTAACGAAATTGGCAGTAGGATGTCTTGTAATATTAGAATTGTTAACAGTGGTACTAGACATCCCATTATACCCAAATTGATTCAACAACGCCTGTTGCATTTGTATGAGAGACATCCTTTGTTCCGGGGACATGTTTGAAGAGGCTTGTTGACCAAAGTGATACCTTAACAAAGTCTTACCAAAGTAGCAGTAAGAGTAATACCTCGATAAACAAAGTTAACAGTCAACAAACTGTCAAACCAAAGTAAAGGACAAGTAGCAGTTTGAACAAACAAAGATCACGGCACAATGATAATACCGTAATAATCAACAAATAGTAACTAATAATACCCGTGGCCACGAATGAACACCACAATAACACTAGATTTGGTATTAACTTATGAGAAGGGGAGGGATTTTTAGGAAGGAGAGGAGAGGAGGGATTTTTAGGGATTTGGTTTTCAAGTAATGAGAAAACAAATCACCAAAGCCTCTATTTATAGCCATCTAAACTTGGCTTGCAAGTTAGGCAATTTCATCTCTTTTTAGAGATTAGGATACTAATTGACTAAGAAAAAAGAAAACAATTCTCACAATTTTTTTTTCTTCATAATTGCATGTTAGTCCATTGTTTAACTATCAATGACTAATAATACTTCTCATTAAATATATATAAATAATTAATGCTCGTTTAAGCTTTATCACTAAATATATTACATTTAATATATTCGCGTGCGTGCCCATAGGCTCGAATAAAATTCCCGGACATAATGTAACACAAAGGTATCAAATGGAAAGATCGAATATTCAATAATGTAACACAAAATACATCACCCACATAAAATCTATAACCTATATAAAACACGCTTTTGGAAAACTAATCTTGGCCCAAATAATCTAGAGAATGACACGTGGAAAACAAAAATAATCAACGGCTGAAAACATATAACAAAGCCCTCCCATTAATTAACGAAAATCATTAATGCAGACACTCTTAACCGAAAATCATTAATGATTATAAATATAGGAAAGTATTGAACCATTAAGTTTAATAAAAATATAAAACAAACCCGTTTGACATAAACATTTCATCACCATCTCAATTAATTGAGTCAACGATTAATTACAAAAAGTCTTAACCGAAAATCCATAATGATCAAAAAAATCGTCACTTTTTTTGAAAAATCATTCAATCTTCAAACATAAAACAAAAAATAATTTTGACCTATCTTTCAACACCCTCTTTTTTATAATCAGTTTTAATGATAAAATCCTTTCCAAAGTTATCTACTAAATTTGAACTAATTCAAATCAATGTCAAACCCTACTGCATTGATTATAATACCAGGCGCACACACACAATTATACTCACATTTGTTCATCTTCATCTCTTCTCTAAATTTCTATATACACCCCCGATAAAGATTTGAATATTTCAATTCATGTTTGAATTTTATTGTTATTTTAGTTATATCATAAACATTAATGTTTTTTTTTCCTCTCTTGTAGTTAAAGAAATGGAGATAATAGAACTCATGATGTGTGACCCTCGATCTTATGCATGATGATGCCAGAGATACTAGCACGTGTGATCAGTATTTGGATGTCTCACCCAAAACAAAGACCTAATGAGGTGATGGAGCTAGATGCGCTCTTGCCAGATCAGATGTAATGGCTGTTAGTTAAATTTGTGAGTGTAGAACTAATTAAAATTAAGAGTTTTACAATATCATTTTGCAATGCAGGGTAATCGAGTGCAAGCCACAGTTAGGAACCAAGATATCAAGAAGTTCCAACCAATACTGGATGAAGGAGCATGTTACCGAATCAGTAACTTTGGTATCGGTGAAAATGGCGGAAACATTCCATTGTATGACCCATCGATACAAACTTAGATTTCGATTAAGAACGCTGCAGTGACAAGGGTTGGAATTTGACAGCAACCCACGAATGCTTATAGGTTTGAGCATTTGAGCTTTCTTATAAAGTGCATTACATACACATATCATTACCTCTAAAAATGAGCTTAAATAACCAAAAACAGACAAAAAACTAACCAAATACATGTTTGTTTTTGCATTTTGTAATTGTGGCAGGATCATGGATATCAACAAAAAGACAGAAAACCAAAGCCAAAATGACAAAAACTGAGCATGGAATGAAAAGACTGTGCAAAAATCACGGCCAAAGACCCAAAAAATGTCAAAATCAGAGTCAATACTGAAGAATCAGCAGTCAATACCGGTAGCCGGAACTGAAGAATACTATTGAATGCAATCTTTAACCCCAACTGATGGGCGGGAAAGCCAAAAAATATATCTATGAAGACGTGAAGACCAAATGGGTCCCTCAATCAATACAACAGCCCAATTGTGTGCAATTGACAAAGACTGTGAATGACTTATGAAGGCCGATACCTAGCCCTTTAAACTATACAATCTCGAGCCATTGGTACACACAAAAACCCATCCTAAACCTTAATGGCCCTTAAAAAGCCACAATAACCAAGCCTAAATAAACCTTATTGGGCCTTGAAAAAGCCCAATAACCAAACCTAAACCTTATTGGGCCCAGACACACTCAATTGGGCCCAATACAAGCCCAATACTCTTTTTATAAAACATAAGGACCAAAAATGTAAATTTTAAAACCTTGTTTTATAATTAAAAATGAAAAAAATAAAGAAAAGGGCCAAATGTGCCAAGTTTGAAAGTTGTTTTAATAAGGAAAATAGAAAAAACCAAACACAAGGGCTAGTTTTGCAATTTGCTTAAACTTTCTTTACTTCTTTTTCTTATAAACTAGAGGGGCCATTTTTGCAATTTCCCTAACCCTCTTTTATTTCTTTTAGTTATAAACAGCAGGGACCATTTTTGTAATTGTCCAAAACCCTTTTATTTCTTTTAGTTATAAAACCACAGGGGCCATACATGCCACTTTCTAAACTCTTGTTTATAACTGAAATTCGGCCAAGACATAAAGTGAAAAGAGAAGGAAAGATGGGGGGGCACTCTTGCCTCTTCCCCATACTTTCCTTTTAAACCTGCAACTGCCCCGTACCCTCAACCCACTTGGCGCCAAAACCATACCACCCCTTCCCCATGGTTTATGGCCAAAACCACCTCCCAAGTACCATTCCCAGCTCACCCTCACCAATTCCCACCTCCCCATCACCCCTATAACCCTTCCCTATTGACATTTCACAAAAAACCGCACCCCCTTCAATGGTTGAGATGAAGAGAAGCAAATAGAGGGCTAGGATTGCTTGGGAAGTGTTGTACACACACAGCAAGCTCAACCCAAGTCCAATAGAAGGCTGAGAGCCTCTATAAAAGAAGAGAAGACAAGCCAAAAGAAAAAAAATCCCGTTTTTACTTTCTTAGTTTAAATTTTAATCAAGTTTGCTTTAAAAATTGTTGTACTCAGTTTCTTTTTAAGTTTTTGTTGTAATACTTTCATTTTTAATAAAAGGTTGAGTTCTCTTGTTATTGCATTTGTCGAAATTTCAAGTATAATTTAAGTTATTTAATTCTGTTTAAATCATTTAAAAATGTGTTAAAAGTTAGTAAACCTCACTTATAAGTGATTCTCTCAGCCTTTACTTCATTAAAAAGAGCTAAAAACCCGAATTGAGAAATTAAGGGGGTGTTTGGTTTAGTCTCAAAATGGGTCAATATGGTGTTGTAATGGGTTGTAACCACTCAGCCAACTTTGGCTGAGTGTGTAGGGTTTATTAAGCCAATTTAATCACAACTTTTAGTTCTAAAATAAGTTTTTAAGTCCCCTTTGTATTTCTGTCAAAATTTTATAAGCCACAAGTAGCTAAACCACTTAAGCTGTTTAAACAGCTTAAGCATCATCTCTTTGTGCTTATTTCAGTGATATATAGCCTTTTTAAAACCACCTTGTTCTGTCCCTTTGGTTTGACCAAGTAAGAGTCAAAAAGTTAGTGTGCATAGTTTTTGAAATCCCTCAATTTTAAGCCCCATATTCAGCAGCTTTTATTGTTTTTTAGGCCCTCATATTTTGAATATAAGCTTATTAGTCACCCTTTTAAATCTGTTTGTGCTTGGTTTTGGCTAAAAAGCTCTTGAGAGCTTATTGCATAAGCTCAAAAGAGACCCCTTGTTCACTGTTGTATTTACCCTGGTGCTGAGCACCATTTTCAGCCCCTCTTTTCTAGCTTATTTAGTTTTAAGCATTAGGTTCTTTTTGCTTTTTCTTGT
>BQNB010075065.1:0-31591 GCA_026074375.1 Tanacetum coccineum | reverse complement strand
TGAATTAGTTCTTTCATTTAAGGAGACGAATTAGTTCTTTCATTTAAGGAGGCGGATTAGTCTTAGTACATAAGGAGGCGAATTAGTGTTTTCCTTAAGGAGGCGAATTAGTGTTTTCCTTAAGGAGGTGAATTAGTTGATTTCTTAAAGAGGCGAATTAAAAACATTGTTTAGGTAGCTAATTAGAATAGGTTAATTGTGCAATCTAGACAACGTTTGGTAAATGCCTGCCTGTCATTAAAACAGTATGCTTTATAGTCTCATATATAAACTGTATTAGCAATCTTTTAGCAACATCATGACTTTACAAGCTTAACAAATCACACTAGAAAATGAACTTGTTGCTCTAGAGAACTGTCATGCTATTAGCAAATGCTACATGAGGATAAATCCAGGAATGAAGCCCAAGGAATCTACTTATCAAGTAGCATTGGATGCTCTTGCTCTTACTACATGCTATCCCGCATTCCTTATCACGGCTGAAGTCTTATTATCTACATGCATCAGTTCTGGGCTACCGTCTCCAAACATAGAGAATCATATCGATTCAAGATCGATAACAAAAAGTTTTTATGAATGTTGAAGTATTCAGAGAAATTCTCAACATCTGTCCTAAGGTTTCGGGTAAAGAGTTTGATGAACCACCTACAGAAGAGGAAGCTTTATCCTTCATCCGTGAACTTGGTCACTCTGGAGAGATAAGATATATCACTAATGTAGTTGTTGATCATTTACACCAACCATGGAGAACTTTTGCATCTATCATCAACAAGTGTCTCTGTGGAAAAGTCTATGATCTTGACAAGATACGACTCTCTAGAGTTCAAATACTTTAAGGAATGTACTACAAGAAGAATCTAGACTTTGTCGCTTTAATCTGGGAGGACTTGGCCTACCAAATTGACAACATAAATTCAAAGAATCAAGACAAGATGTTTTATCCAAGATTCAAAAAGATAATCATTCACCACTTTCTAACTAAAGATAATTCTATATCATGGAGAAACAAGATGTTCATGCACACTACTAGGGATGATAGTGTACTGGGTACCATGAGGTTCATCTCTAGACATGCAGACACTCAAGTATATGGTGTAATTCTTCCTCAAGCAATGGCAAATCAAGCCTTGCTGAACTCTGATGCCTACAAAACTTACTATGCAATTGCTTCAAGAGCTGAACCTCCAATGTCAAGGAAAAGCCAGAAGAAATTCGATTCATCCATCTCATCTGAGGAATCTCCTTCCAAGAAGAAGTCTGCTAAAGTTAAGAAAGTTGCTACTGCTAAACCTAAACCTACTAAGAAGAAGGCACCGGTTAAGGCTGACAGAGGCAAGGGTTTGAATGTACTTTCAGAAGTAGCTCTATCTGAAGCTGATCAGCTAAAGGAGGCTACAAAACGAAGCAAGAAAGACTTTCACATCTCACATGCAAGTGGCTCAGGTGATGAAACTAGTTATTTAATCAAGGGTTCCCGATGAGCAACATATCAAGACAACTGAAGTAGATGAAGGAACTGGTACTATATCAGGGGTTCTCGATGTACCCAAATACGATTCTAAAAGTGAGAAAGAGTCTTGGGGTGACAGTGGAGAAGAAGATGAAGATGATGAAAACGATCTGAAGATAAACGTGATGATGGTAAAGATGATGATGATGCTAATGATGATGATGATGCTAATGATGATGATAACTAAGAAGGCAATGACACGAATGACGATGACGAAGAGACTGATAGTGATAGAACTGAGTTAGACAGAATCAAGATTTCTGTTCTTAATCAGTCTAGCACTGAATACTATGAAGAAGAAAAAGAAAAGATTGATGATGAAGAAACAATGGATGAAGAAGAAGATGATCACTAAGGAGCTGTATGATGATGTGAATGTGAATTTGGGAAATGAAGATACTAAAATAACCAATGCTGATCAAGGTGGCTCAGACCAACAAAATGTGTCTCAAGAGTCAGGATTTAAGCAAGTAGAGGAAGACACTCAAGTGACACTTACACCAGTCCTTGAAACACAGAATACTGATAAACATGTACAAAGTTCTTCTGTCTCCTCCGACTTTACAAGGAAGCTCCTAAATCTTTAGAATCCATCTCCAACTGATAATGAGATCGCTTCTTTGATGGACACCACTGCTCGTCATGCAACAGTAGTTCCTAAAATCACATCCCATTTAACTACAACTATTCCTCCACCACCTCCGTTCTTCAATACTCTCCCATAACAAGAAACACCAACTCCTACACTAATAACTTCTGAAGCTACAAACTCATTTCATTCACTTCCAGATTTCTCATCTGTATTCAAGTTCAATGATAGAGTCATCAACTTGGAAAAAGATATGTCAGAGATAAAGTAAGTTAACCAGTATGCTCAAGCTCTCTCCTCCATTCCTGCTATAATTGATCGTTACATTGATAACAAACTTGGAGAAGCTATAAACAAGGCTATTCAAGCACATAATTTGGACTGCAGACAAGAAGCTCAGGATGAGAAGAATGCTTACATAAAAATCATTGACACATCAATGAGAGCAATTATTAAAGAAGAAGTCAACACTCAACTTCCTCAGATTCTCCCTCAAGCAGTATCAGATTTTGCAAATCATGTGATAGAGAAAAATGTCACAGAATCATTAGAAGCTGCAGTCTTGGTAAGGTCTTCCTCACAACCAAAGTCTACTTATGAGGCGGCCGCATCACTCTTTGAATTTGAGCTTAAAAAGATTCTTCTAGACAAGATGGAGGAAAGCAAATCACATCTTAGAGCTGATTAGAAAAAGAAGCTTTATGATGCACTGGTCGAGTCTTACAACATAAACAAAGATCTATTCAATACATATGGTGAAGTATTTATGTTGAAGAGGAGTCGAGACGACAGTAACAAAGATCAAGACCTTTCCGCTGGATCAGACCGAGGGTCGAAAAGAAAGAAGTCAAGCAAGGAAGCTGAGTCATCCAAAGATTCAAGGTCAAAGGAAAAGAAGTCTTCAAGAACCTCTAAAGATGCCTCCCAATCTCAACATAAGTCTTCTGGCAAGTCTTCTCATGCAGAGGAGCCAAGTCATATAGTTGATGACTCAGGAGTGCAACAGGATCAAGAGTTCGACACGGGTAATAATGATAAACAACCCACTGACAAGGAGGTTACCAAAGCTGACTGGTTCAAGAAACCCAAACGACCCCCAACTCTTAATCCTGATTAGAGTAAGAGACAACATGTTGACTTCTAACCTCCTCAAACCTGGATAAGCCAAGTTGCGCGTGCTGAAGAACATCCCACTTCATTTGATTTCTCTGTATTTGTCATGAATCGGCTTAAATTTCCAAATATGACTCAAGAAATTCTGGTTGGACCGACATTTAACCTGCTCAAAGGCACTTACAATAGTATTACAGAATTAGAGTATCATTTTGAAGAATGTTCCAAGGCTACCACTGAATGTCTTGACTGACATAACCCTAAAAACAAATCGTATCCGTTCGATCTCAGAAAGCCTCTTCCGTTAATTCAAGATCATCGAGGACGCCAAATTATCCCTCATGATTACTTTATTAATAACGATCTGGAATATCTAAAGGGTGGAGATTTAAGAAGACGATACTCAACATCTGTGACAAAGACAAAGGCTGCTACTTATGATCTCAAATAGATTGAAGACTTGGTTCCTAACTTGCGGAGTCATGTGTAGGTGAAATATGATCAACATGCTTACTTGGGCACTTCACACTGGGGTCCCAAACTCCAAAGCTTCTACGGGTATGCTAGCAACTTGACTTTGTCTAAAGATGTTTACTCCAAAAGAAGAATTATTGCGGTAACCAGACTTAAAATTATGAAGATGTATGACTACGGTCACCTGGAAGAGATTGAAGTTCGTCGAGATGATCAGAAGCTATATACGTTTAAAGAAGGTGATTTCAAAAGACTTCGCCTACAAGACATTGAGGACATGTTACTTCTACTTGTTCAACAGAAGCTGACTAATCTCACAATCGACGAACGGTATGCCTTGAATGTGGCATTACGTATGTTCACAAGACGGATTGTCATTCAAAGGCGGGTGGAAGATCTTCAATTAGGTGTCGAAAGTTACCAAAAGAAGCTCAACCTTACCAAGCCAGACACATTCAGGTCAAATCTCAGAAACAGGACCACATACACTGCATATTCAGACCCTAAAGGAGTGATATATAAGGATCAGATGAACAGAAACAGATTGATGCGCGCTGATGAACTCCATAAATTCAGTGATGGCACGCTCGATGATGTTCGGTCTGCTCTTAATGATATTGCTAAGGGAATAAGGATGGAATATCTGCCAAAGAGGAAATGGAGCGGTTTAGACAAACGAAGGGCTCGGGTTATGATTCAGGATATCGACAAGCAGCTTTATGAGAGGAGGTTGATGCGGAATTTAGAGAAGTTCGTTGGTGGAAGAGAATACGGGAATGACCTCAGGCTGCTGGAACGGACAATATGATTTTGTCATATTGTGTCCTATCTTATTTCAGGTCCATCTCTCGTATATAATAATTCTTGTGAATATGTAAATAAATAGTGTAGACTATAATTAGGCATATATAGTGTTTGAGTACGAATTTTCAAGAATTTCTTAGTAAATTCAAAAAATTTCAAATTAACGTACTCAAACACCATATTATTCCCTCATAATTTGAGGGGGAGCATTAAAATGTTCCAATAATCGGCTTGTTAATTGGACATCTTTTTTCCTAAAACCATGAAAAGCAGTTATATTTGAATCAATTAATATCCAAAATATCAAGAGATTTAATATTTTTGATAAGGGAAGAAAATGTGATTAAAATATATGGCTAAAGATGTGAATTTTAAGATCTCTAGTGTACGCTATCCCATATATGTGCTAAACTCTTTCGATTAATCGATGCACATATAAAGGGGGAGCAAATGGTTACGTGATTGGCTGAAATGTGGAAATACCAAAGACCGACCATTTAAATTACTGTATTAGAGTTATAAGGTGGTTAAGTTTAGGTATTCATTCCCATGATCCAGCCAGAACCGGAGGGATCTACCCAGGGATATTCTACTAGATAGTGTAGAAGTCCTTAGGTATGAAAAAAGGAGTAAAGTGAGATTAAGGGAAAAGTGCCGACTGAGATGGAGCTAGTACTGGAACAAACCCAACAAGGTACTAGTTATGAAGTCTCGGTAAGCGCTGAAGGGGTTGAAGAATTAAAAAGAAAAGTTAAGATAAAGGGTGAAAAGAAAGAAGCCCTCCTTACACTTAGGCAGAAACCAGGTCAATACATCTGTTGTCAAGAATCACAAAGATGATTGCTGACATTGAAGACTGACATCATGGACCCAGTGATGCAATGCACAACCCTCCCTAGCCACTCAGAATCTCTTAAAAGATTTCTGTTTCATTTCTCACGGAGATTACACGCATTTCTATCAACTTTCTCACTCTGAGTTAGTTGGTATTGAAAAGGTGGCAGTCTGCTCTAGCCTCCGATCACTAAAACCAAAGTGCACTATTGAGTCTAGAGCCAAAAGAGATCATCCATAAATCTCATTAGGACACTTGTCAAAATTATGCTTGCTAATTCACACAATGTGAAAAACAAGAAATATATATTAAGAGTCCTACGCATTATCCTTGTGATTTTGCCAGAACATCCGAGTGATACTTAAGTATTCACAGTGAAGATGGAAATCCTGCTTGAGCCAACATCAAACAAGCTCTTGGTAGGTGACATGTGAGATCCTATACGGATCGAGCTTGTGATACTGGATATCGATTCGGTCCAGCTTATGAATTGGTGAATTTTGAAAAAGATAAAACTGTTGGTGTGTCATAAAAACCGTTTGCAATTTGACACACCGACTGATTTTCTAAATTGATTTTCAATCTTATGTCCATGGGAAGCCTCACAAGGGTATCTGGACATAGGAAAGCTGAACACGAATTGACGGCTTAATCGGGAAGATAGTAACTTACCGGTTCACTCTTACCGTGTTGTCTGCTTTGAGACGCTCCGGTAATGAGAACGGCTAGCGCAGCTGCGAAACCCTGTCAAGGAGATTCTTTGGAATTCTACCTGATCACAGGCAGTATTTATACTGAGTAACGGGGAACCGTGGTTGTTACAACCGTATTCGACGAAGTGACAAAGCCACTTTCGTCCATATATGTTGTTTATCACTAACCCATTCATGCAGGTTTCCTGACGGTGGTAGCAGTTTCCCGATGACAAGTCGAAGCCAATACCACATGCTCATACTCGACCAACATATATAAAGACATCATGAAAGCTCAAGTACATGTTTCAAGACTTCCGCTACTCTGATACCGTACGTCTTTCTTGAAGCGACGAAGTATTAAGTCGATACCGTACGTCCTCCATAAAGTGACAAAGTGTTAAAGTTAAAGAATATCAAGAAAGATGGTTACACATGCTTTCAACATCAAGAACAGTATGAGCATGTCGGTCCAAAAGTCACAAGTTCACAAGATGGCGAAAAGAGATTATGCTTGGTTGATGATCTCAAGTTGCTCAAGATCACATATTCACATACAAGTCAAACTAAAGGAACAAGCTCAAGCCTAAAGTCAATGATCACTACGCCATATTCACAAGAAAACTAAAAGGAAAAGAAGTCTGCGAGCACAAGAACGAAGACCTTCATAGTATGCTAGGTTTAAGTTTTTTGTAAAATGGAGTAACCTCCCTTAGGGGGAGATTGTTAGGAATACGAAAATCCTAGATAACTGTCGTTAGCTTGTTAAGTATTATTTGGAACCTTAATAGGCCAAGTTAGGAAAAGCCCATGGAAAGCTCATGTAAAGCCTATCCATGGTCGGCCATATTGAGGTATTTATACACCTCTTAATGCCTTAGAGAGGTGGTTGGTTGTTCATTTTTCACACACTTAATGCATTTTTCTTTCATGTTTACTTTCTCTCTCTAAAGTGTTCATCCAACCACACTCTCTCTCTTTAGAAATACCTCTCTTTCCCTCATCTAGTATGTTATTAGATATTCATCATGTACGGACTTATTCAAGCACCGAGGCTATAGTACTTGAAATTTAACAGTTTTATGCAAAAGGATAAGGTGCGAGTAATGTGCCATGAACCAATGTTGCTACTCTAAGAAGATGGTTCATCCTGCATTAGATAACTGTTAAAGGTTGATGATATGTTGGTCGCAGGCTCTGACATGGCAGAATTCAACAAGCCTAAGTGGTAGTTGCCCTTAGTGTTCGAGATGAAGGATAGATGCTCTAAAAAGCAGGTGCTTGGTTATGTGCTTACAGTTGGTATAACAACAGTCGAGTGGGAGTCTGGACTACAGAAGATTATCACTATGTTAACTATAGAATTCTAGTTTATGGTAGTTGCATAAGCAAGCAGAGAGTTGATATGGTTGAAGAAGTCTTTTAAGAAGTTAGACTGAGCTCAGGCAGAAAGTGTTTAATACTGTGACAGATATACTAAGAGTTTGATTCATCTTGTGAAGAATCTAAAGGTTTGCAGTTGGGAAAAGCTTGTTCGGATATTGATAAGTGAAGGGTCCTTATCTTTGTTGAAGATTCTTGGAACGAAGAGCCTTGCAGAGATGTTCACCAAGTTGGTGATAAAAGAGAAGTTGAAGTTCCGCGCAACTTCAACTGGCCTTCGAGTGAATTAATAACGGAGGATGGTGTCTTACCAGAGGAAGGTTATTCCCAGTTTAATGATGTTAGTTCAGGATACCTTATATCGAAAGTCTCCTAGCCCTGCGTTTGGTTGGTGCAGCGTGTTCCGTATGTTCGGCGGTACAGAAAGGTTAGAGCAGTAGCATTGTTAAAGGGAAGGTGGTTCAAAGTTTACAGATATTACTTGAGACGGAGAGCGGTGAAGTGATCAGCCTCCAAGTCAGAGATTTTTGAGTTGTGAAAACTGATATAGGACCCGATGTGTGTAGCGCATGTGGTGCAACCCCAAGTTAATCCAGATTCAACGATAGCTCGGGTAGAGCAGATCATGTCGTTCAGATAGAGTAGGATAGGTGGTCCAACAACTCTAGAACATGTTGCGTCATGTATCATTGGAAGAGAGGCCTATTATAGTACCGGGTTTGAGGGGAGGATTGTTGGGTGCAAACCTAATCCCACATCGATAGAATAAGTAAACTGAAGATGGGTTTCACACTTATAAATACCCCTCTTATTGTAATTGTAAACTAGGATCAGGGTGTGCGTGTTTGTACCCCGTGCAGTTTAGCACGGGTCGTACAGTTTGGCACGGGTAGTGCAGTTTGGCACGGGGCGTGCAGTTTGGCAAGAGGCGTGTAGTTTAGCACGGGTCGTGCAGTTTGGCACGTTCGTGTAGTTTGGCACAATCGTGCACTTTGGCACGAGCCTGAGCAGTTTAGCTCAGAGCTTAATAATATATCTCCGTTTGATCCCGTGGACTGCCACGACTATCCTAGTCGTGAATACCACATTATATCTTATGTCGATTATATTCCGCATTTACTTTCTGTAAGCCTTGTTTGTATTCTTTGTTTGTTCGAGCGGTGTGTGCAGGAGCTATATACCGTACAGAGGTCTGTACAGAGGTGTGTGCAGGTGTGATATACCCTAACACGACTAACTCTACTGGTGGACCTACATCTAATATTCACTCTGGTTCTCCCCTTGGGAAAACTAGTACTCTTCATGAACCTAATATTGATTCAACCATTGTTCATTCAGTCGACATCAACATGAAACCAACATCATATGCTGGAGCTGCAGGTGCGAGTACAAATAATAAAATGAAGGTTAATTCTAACTTTTGTCCATTGGTGGCTGATTCGGTGTTTAATGGAGTTAACATCTCCATACCTCATTAAGTGGTTCAAAATGTTAGTTTACGTTTTGAAAACACTTTATACGGCTATTTAAATGGTAAGAGATTGGCTTTCCCGATCGTTGAGTATTATGCTAGGAACAATTGGGTAAAACATGGTCTGAAGAGGATTAAGATGAATGCCAAGGGTTTCTTTTTCTTTAAGTTTGATACGCGGGCTGGTCTAGAGGCTCTTTTCGAAGGGGGTCCTTGGATGATATGCAATTCACCGATTATTATGAAGAAATGGTCGATGGATACTAGCTTGTTGAAAAAATAACATACTCTTATTCCAATATGGGTTAAATTGCATGATGTTCCACTTCAGGTTTTTGAGGAAGACGGTATTAGTTTAATTGCTACTTTTATTAGAAAGCCTATTATGCTGGACTCCTATAAAAGCTCGATGTGTAATGACTCATGAGGTAGGATTAGCTTTGCTAGGTGTTTGATAGAGATTAACTCGGAGGCAGATTTCATTGATTCGGTTACTATTGGTATCCCATCTTTTTTCACCAAAGAAACCATCTGGGTTGAGTATAAATGGAAGCCCCCTGGGTGTGATACTCGTAAATTTTTGTGTCATAATTATGATGGTTGTCCTAAAAAGGTTGTAGCTACCCCTAATTGTTGACAACTCTAGTGAGGCGGATGGTTTTCAAGAGGTTGCTAGAAAGAAGACAAACAAGGTTGGATCTAGTCATAATACTAATTATAGAGTTGGATATGGGGGAAATGGTGGATTTCAAACCGGGAAGAAATTTGAATATATTCCTAAAGGGGCTGCTAGTACGTCTAACGCAAGTAGTGTGAAACGTGTAGATGCAAATACTCAACAACTAAATGATGATTGAAATCAGCCCTTGGTTGTTCATACTAACCCTGTTAGGAGTATCCCGTCGTCCTCGAGAGGTAATGGTAGTAATTCGGGTAAGAAGATTAATTCTGATACTTTAGTTACTTCTAATCCTTTTGAGGCTTTGTCTACTGATTTTGAGGGGGATAATAACAACTCAAACCTAGGTACGGCTCAGGTAAATGAGGAGAGTGATGAAGATGTTGAGAATGTTTTCGATGAGTCTGTTAATCTTTTGAATACTAAAATGGGGGCAAGCACTCCTGATATGTTGGTTCCTTGTGTTTAGCATTGCTTCTTAGAATTTTTGGGGTTTGAACCGCTCCCCTAAGCAAAAAGAGGTTCGACATGTGGTTAATGAGAATAACTTGAGTCTATGTGTTGTTTTAGAGTCACATGTAGATGAGGCTGTCGTTTATGATACTTGTAGAAAAGTTTGTTGTAGGTGGAAATGGACTTCTAATGGGAGTCTTTGTTCTAAAGGTTCTCGGATCATTCTTGGATGGAATGATGACCTTGTTGAGGTTATGATTATGTCTCAAACCAACCAAGTAATGCATGTACAGGTTAACACTCGTACTGATAACAAAACTCTCTTTTTTCCTTTGTATATACAGATAATTACTACATGGACCGACGTGCGCTTTGGAGTAATTTGGTTTGTCATGCAGGGTTGATGCGCAATAGACCATGGGTTTTATTGGGTGATTTTAACGCTGCTCTTAATCTGGAGGATCATTCGTCTAGCGGCTATGAGCCGAGTGTTGCTATGCGTGATTTTAAAGAGTGTGTCCTAGCTATGGAGGTTACGGATGTTAATTGTACGGGTCTTCACTTTACATGGAATCAAAAATCGAAGGGCTCAAATGGCATCCTTAAGAAGATTAATAGGATTATAGGTAATCTTAAATTTAATGACGAGTTCTTAGGGTCCTTTGCTATCTTCCAGCCTTATCGTATCTCAGATCATTCTCCTTGTGTTCATCGTATTCCTAAGGTAGCTAAACCAAAACCAAAACCTTTTAAATTTGCTAACTTTCTTGCTTATAAGGAGGGTTTCTAAGAGGTAGTTGAATCTGGATGGAGTGTTAGTGTTGATGGTTTTGCTATGTATCGGGTTGTGAAGCGGTTAAAGAGGCTTAAATCCCCCTTCGTAAATTACTTCATGGTCAAGGTAATCTTCAGGAGCGGGTTAATCGGATTAGTGTTGAACTTAATGAAGCTCAAAAAGCTATTGAAAGAGACCCATATTCGTCTACCCTTCGTGAAGAACATGCTTACTATTTACTTGCTTTTAAAGAATCTCAGCTTGATGAGGAGCGTTTTTTGAAACAAAAAGCTAAGGTTGAGTGGCTTAAGGCGGGTGATTCTAATACAGCTTACTTCTATAGGATTGTGAATTGTAAGTGCGCTAGAAACTAGATTGAAATGGTTAGTGATTCTTCTAATATGTTTTATGATGGCAATTAGGTTCTAGGTGATTTTGTTACTCATTATGACCAGTTTCTTGGATCCGAATGAGTTACTACTCCTTTGGATGAATATGATCTTTATGCTCGTGAGCTTGATAGCGCAAAGGTTGTTTCTATGGTGAGAGATGTCAAAGATGATGTGATTAAGAGCGTCATTTTCTCGATGGGGGATGATAAGGCCCCTGGTCCTAATGGATTTACTGCTGCTTTCTTTAAGAAAGCTTGGGATGTTGTAGGTGGCGATGTCACGTGTGCTATACGGGATTTTTTTTCTCCAATGGTAAGCTTCTCAAAGAGCTTAATCATACTTTTATTTCTCTTATTCCCAAGATAACTACCCCTGCTCGTATCAATGATTACCGCCCTATTTCTTGTTGTAATGTTCTTTATAAGTGTATTAGCAAGATAATTGCTAATCGGGTTAAAGAAGGTTTGGGTGATATTGTTAGCATCAACCAATCTGCATTTGTTCCTGGACGTAGGATTTCTGATAATATTTTGCTTGCGCAAGAACTTATGAGAAATTATCATAGACAACGTGGTCCTCCTAGATGTGCATTTAAAGTTGATATCCAAAAGGCCTATACTGTTGATTGGAAGTTTCTTGAGACTGTTCTTGTGGGTTTTGGTTTTCACCCTAAGATGGTCCAATGGATTGTGGTTTGTGTTTCTGGTGCCTCTTACTCTATTTGTGTTAATGGTAATCTGAATGGTTGGTTTAAGGGTAAGCGTGGCTTGAGGCAGGGTGATCATTTATCTCCATATCTTTTTACTTTAGATATAGAAGTTCTAACTTTGATTCTACAGCGTAGAGTGTGTAATTTATAGGAGTTTCAATACCGTCATCTTTGTGATCTGCAGAAAATTATTAACTTATGCTTTGCAAATGATCTCTTCTTATTTGCTCGTGGACATCCTAACTCTTTTTCAGTTATTATGGATGCGTTGGAGGAATTCAAACAGGTTTTCGGTCTTGTCCCTAGTCTTCCTAAGAGTACAACTTTCTTCTGCAATGTTCCTAATACTAAGCATATATTCTGAGCTATATGTCATTTGCTTAAGGTTATCTTTCGGTAAGATACTTGGGAGTTCCTCTTATTTCTTCTAGACTTCTATATCGTGATTGCAAGGTTCTTGTTGAAAAGCTTGAAAGTAGGGTTAATGATTGGAGAAATAAGTTTTTATCCCTTGCTGGTCGCCTCCAATTGATTCGGTTTGTTTTGTCATCCATGCATATATATTTGGACTCTGTGTTTTTTCTCCCTTGTCGTATTATACATGATTTAGAACAACTTATGCGTGGATTTCTTTGGTGTCAAGGGGAAATGAAGAAAGGGAAGGCTAAAGTTTCTTGGGATTCTTTGTGTGTGTCTAAGCACGAGGGTGGTCTTGGTATTTGTAAAATTAAGGATTTTAATGTTGCTTTGATGGATACTCATATTTGGTGTCTTTTGACCCACAAGGAACCTTTATGGGTTTAATGGGTACATACGTATAAGCTTAATGGTCATAGCTTCTAGGATGTTCCTTGTAGAGGTGATGTTAGTTGGGGTTGGCGCAAGCTTCTCCAAATTCATTCTACCATTCGACCCTTTATTTGGCATAAGATTAATAATGGTAAATCAACATCTGTTTGCTTTGACACATGGGCGAATGTTTGTCGGCTCAAAGACATGCTTTCTAATAGGGATATTATGAGATCGGGTTTTACGCTTCATGACTCGTTTAGTAATCTTATTTCTGATGGTGTTTGGAGATGGCCTCCTGATTGGTTATCTAGATTTCCTGCAATGGCTCAAATTCAGGTCCCTATGTTAATTGACGATACTTATGATGTCATTTTATGGCGTAATAGGGATGGTGTTTTGAGGTGTTTTTCTGTGGCTTGCGTTTGGGATACGATTCGGTCTAGGGCTGATGTGGTTCATTGGTATAATGTTGTTTGGTTTCGTCATTGTATCCCGAGGCATGCTATTCATATGTGGTTGGTTATTCGGAATAAGCTGAAGACACAAGATAGGCTGCGGCAATGGGATGTCGGTCCTAGTACCGACTTAAACCTGCTTAGATGCCCCTTGTGTGATTTGGTTCCTGATTCCCATTCTTACTTGTTCTTTGAGTGTTCGTTCTCTTTGCAGGTTTGGTCTCAGGTTCGAGTTCTCTGTAGTATGGACTCTATCCCTCCTAGGATTATGGATGTTCTTGTCTTTATTATTCCTATATCAAAAGGAAGAACGGTTGTCAGCATCCTCTCTAGGATTGTGGTAGCTGATACTTCATATTACCTTTGGCAGGAAAGAAATGGAAGATTGTTCAAGAAGAAGACTTCATCTCCTTATCAGATTGTTCAAATTATTCTATCTATGGTACGATTGAAGTTGGTCACTTTCAAGTTCAAAAAGATGTCTAGTAGGTCTCGTTCGTTGCTTGACCAGTGAAGGATTCCAAGCCATTGGATTGTCCATGATGGGAGTACCAGGTGAAGGTTGTACTCTTTTTTCCTTATCCAAGGCTTCTCACATTGGGTTTTTCTTGATAAGGTTTTTTAAGGAGGAAGCTTCACCTGGATCGCTGCTCCTGTTGTGTTGCTGCTGGTTTGCGGGATGCTCGCTTGATTACATGTTTTCATCTTTCTTCATGTGTAGCCTGATTGGGCATATTACCTAGTGATGTATATTTTGGTCCTAGGTTAGTTTGTGTTTATGGCCTGTCATAAACACTAGTTTATCAAGCTTTTTAGCTTGAGGTTAATGTGGTACCTTAGCCACATTCCATTTGTACTTAACATTTCTTTGGTTAATATATTTACCGGGGTAAACCCCTTTACCCAAAAAAATAAATTAATTTCAATAACGGACGACCTATATGTTAATACTTTAGTGGCCCCCTCATATATTATTCGTTTATTTAATTTATTTTTATATCATGTGGTTGGAAATGAGATTATGCGCATTCTTCACTTGTGTGTATCTCTTGTAACTTTTAAGGGGACATTTGTATTAGCCGGAGATATTAATTCGAGAGGCCCAAGAGTAATGTGGATATTTGTTTGTAACAATCATAGCAAAAAACAGGCATTTTCTTGTATTATTTGTTGGTAATAAGCAAAGCAAAAAAGGGACGTTTGTTTTTTTAAGCGTGTATTATTGGTGGGATTTAAGGGTTAGCAAAAAATAGGCATTTTCTTGTATTATTTGTTGGTAATAAGCAAAGCAAAAAAGAGACGTTTGTTTTTTAAGCGGATATTATTGGTGGGGTTTAAGGGAAAGCTTTGATACCATAAAAAATATTATAAAGGGCTCCCTGATAACATTAATAATGTCCCTTATATATATGATACAAGATGGATTGATAAATAAGCTAACACATAGGCTAATCCCAAAATAATATACTTCTGCCTCTCTAATTGATATATTCGGCTAGTAGTTTAGTTCAAGTGATTTTGATTAAACTGGGATTGAAATGCAATTATGTAAAGTGTTTGGTTAGCAAAACGGCAAGTCTTTAATTCAAATTAACAACGATGTATGTATCTAATATCTTTATAAAGTCCTAGTGTCTTTTACTTGCTTATGCATCTATTGATGCATGAGGATCGTATGTAATATAATTGTGACTAACATCCCATACACCGCTATACCCGACCTTTATCAATATAGAACATTAAAGATTGAGAATGTAAATTCCATTGACGCAAGTACTTGTTGGAATAAGGATAAGTACTAAGGAAAGAATTTTTGCTTACAATAAGAGTCCTGAATTACCAGTAGGGGAGTTATTTATCTTAATAGTTAGATTTTATAATGAATCTTTAATTGAGTAAAGATTAAGTTTACCTTTTTAGAACTCCTAATAGGTTTAATATTTAGGTTTCCTTATAAATCGGCTACGTTTAGTTTTTTATGAGTTACTTTTTGTTTTGAATTGAATAATGAAAAGATTCTGAAAAAGTTTTCTCAAGTCTTGTGCGATTTAATCCTCGTCAGGTAAACATCTTACCCCACCTCGTTGATAATACTTAATTAATTGACATCCGGCAATGCGTGTATCCTAATGGCCTAGAATTTGTAGCAACACGTACAATCATTGGTATCAGAGCAAATGAACCCTATTTGGTCATTCTAATAGCTCGTTGTTCTTTAAATTGGGTCTCTTCCCGTTGGATTAACTTCGAATTTAATAATGTATTAAAGGAGAAATAACAATTCTGCTCAGATTAACTGGTCAAGCAAAAAAATTACTGTTACAACATTAATTTATTTAATCTATAAAATCCTGGGTCATGTCGTCAATAAATGCCAATTCTTAGATAGAGTTATTTAGTTGCATATTATATCAAAATTGAAACTTCCTAAATAGTTCCAACTTGTTAAAAATTAGATAAAATATTCTTTTTCCTTTATGATATAAATATTGTTCAAGCAAGAGGTTACTGTTTAAAGGGTCTTTTGATAATTTCATGGCGTTCTACAAATTCACTGTCCATGATGATCTTAATATGGAACAAGTTGACCAGAACGATAACTCTCAAGAACATAGTTTGTTCAGGACACGTTGTGTCATTCATCAAAAGATCTTTGATGTCGTTATAGATTATGATAGTCCTAAAAATTTTGTATCACGGGATGTTGTGCAACATTTGAAGATGCCTATTGAAACAATCCCAAAGACATACACAATTCGATGGGAAAATTCATCTAGCGAAATTATGGTTAGCGAGGTCTGCAAGATACCATTTTCCATTGGAAAGTACAAAGATGAGATGATGTATGATATCGTCGAGATGGATGCTTGCCATATTATTCTTGGAAAATCATGGGTGCACGAACTCAAGGCAAGCAAAAAATAGGCATTTTCTTGTATTATTTGTTGGTAATAAGCAAAGCAAAAAAGAGACGTTTGTTTTTTAAGCGGATATTATTGGTGGGGTTTAAGGGAAAGCTTTGATACCATAAAAAATATTATAAAGGGCTCCTTGATAACATTAATAATGTCCCTTATATATATGATACAAGATGGATTGATAAATAAGCTAACACATAGGCTAATCCCAAAATAATATACTTCTGCCTCTCTAATTGATATATTCGGCTAGTAGTTTGGTTCAAGTGATTTTGATTAAACTGGGATTGAAATGCAATTATGTAAAGTGTTTGGTTAGCAAAACGGCAAGTCTTTAATTCAAATTAACAACGATGTATGTATCTAATATCTTTATAAAGTCCTAGTGTCTTTTACTTGCTTATGCATCTATTGATGCATGAGGATCGTATGTAATATAATTGTGACTAACATCCCATACACCGCTATACCCGACCTTTATCAAGTATAGAACATGAAGATGAATGTAATTCATTGACGCAGTACGTGTTGGAATAGGATAAGTACTTAGGAAAGTATTTTGATTACATTAAGAGTCCTTATTACAGTAGGATTATATTTATCTTCTATTAGTTTAGATTTCAGTAATTATCTTTTAATTGAGTAAAGATTATGTTTACCTTTTTAGAGTCCTAATAGGTTTAATATTAGTTTCTTATGAATAGGGTGCGTTGTTTAGTTTTTTATGTGTTACGTTTTGTTTGAATTGAATTAATGAAAAGAGTCTGAGAAAAGTTTTCTCAAGTCTTGTGTTTTATCCTCGTCAGGTAAACGATATTACCCCCCTCTGTTTGATAATACATTAATTATTGACGTCCGGCAATGCGTGTATCCTAATTGCCTAAATCTGTAGCAACTCGCTACATCAGTTGGTATCAGAGCAAACGATCCTATTTGTTATTCTTAATTCTCGTTGTTCTTTAATTGGGTCTTTTCACGTTTGGATTAACTTCTATTTTAAGAAGGAAATAACAATTCGCTCAGATTACTGGTCAAGAAAAAAAAATACTGTTACAACTTAATTTTTTTAATCTTTCAACTCCAGGTCATGGTTTCAATAAATGCCAATTCTTAGATTGAGTTATTTAGTTGCATATTATATCAATATTGCAACTTCCAATTGTTCAACTTGTTAATATTAGGATTAGAATTTTCTTTTTCTTTATATATTATTATTGTTCAAGCAAGAGGTTACTGTTTAAAGGGTCTTTTGATAATTTCATGGCGTTCTACAAATTCACTATCCATGATGATCTTAATATGGAACAAGTTGACCAGAACGATAACTCTCAAGAACATAGTTTGTTCAGGACACGTTGTGTCATTCATCAAAAGATCTTTGATGTCGTCATAGATTATGATAGTCCTAAAATTTTTGTATCACGGGATGTTGTGCAACATTTGAAGATGCCTATTGAAACAATCCCAAAGACATACACAATTCGATGGGAAAATTCATCGAGCGAAATTATGGTTAGCGAGGTCTGCAAGATACCATTTTCCATTGGAAAGTACAAAGATGAGATGATGTATGATATCGTCGAGATGGATGCTTGCCATATTATTCTTGGAAAATCATGGGTGCACGATCTCAAGGCAACTTACAACGATACTATTAAAACACCTACATGTTTCGGTTCAATAGAGTTAAAAAGATTCTAGTACCATTGATAGACAACAATGACACCAAGGTCTCAAAGCCAACACAGGATGATTCAAAAGTTACGGGCCAACAAGATCTCAAGGAAGAACCAAAAGATAAAATAGTAACTGACACCATCGTTGCAACCACAGTGTTACACGATGACATTTCACACACATTCGAACAAGACCCAAAAAAGCTGAAACCATTATATGAAGAATACCCTTCAAATCCATATAACACAACACTCATAATGTCTCTGGTTGCAAGATATTCCACACTACCAAAGTTTTCTAGGTTATTATATTGAAGAAAGAAAACATGGATTCAGAATATGAATGGTCACTACAAAGGTATGAGTACAAACATAAAGTATTGAGTTTGACAATTCGAGTACAAAGGATTTCTGGTACAAACATTATCTGGTAGTAAATAACTTGAAGTTTTGAGTCTTGTTATGGTAACTTGCGTAAACAAATACCCAAAGGAGACTTATACACAAGCTTAAAAAGAAGATGATCGGTCTGTATCAAGTGATTGGGAAAATAAGTAACAACGCCCTTTTATTAGTTTAGTTTTTTATTTAGTAATTATCTTTTATTTGGGAAAAGATTATATTTACCTTATTAGAGTCCTAATAGGTTTAGTATTAGTTTTTTATAAATAGCGTTAGTTGTTTAGGTTTTTTAGTGTTATGTTTTGTTTGAATTGAATTAATGAAACCGAGAAGGGTTTTCTCAAGTCTTGTGTTTTATCCTCGTCATGTAAACGACATTACAACCTTTGTTTGATAATACGATAATTATTAACGTCCGACAATACGTGTATTCTAATTGCCTAAATCTGTAGCAACTCGCTACATCAGTTATCTAGTAACTTATGTGATGTTTTATTTTATTTAGTAATTTTAAGAGTCTTTTTATTATTTACTTTTAGGAGGTTATCTGATAAAACATATCAGATTAGGACTAGGATTAATATTTAACTATTAACTTAAATTATTTTACTTGGAACGTTTACACACTCAATTTAACCTAAAACTGGAAAGCTATCCCGCGTGCAACGAAAAAACAAGAAAAGCTACCCCGCGTGCAACGAAAAACGTCATTTCAACGCACAACCGTGTTAGCCTAACAATGATTGAAGTGATGGTTCATTATTTATTCTCTAAACCAAATGTAATAGTCTAGTATTATGTTTACAGGAATCCTTAAGCTAATATTGTAAACGGTTTGGGTTAAAGCCCATCTAAATGCCAAGTCCGGCCCATGATAGAAAGCCCATGAGCAAGGCCGGCCAATACCACAATATATATATCCCCCTCCTAGTATGTTAGGAGGGGTTGGTTCATTGTTTTCTCATCTATTACATGTTCCTTCCACTCTTCTCTCTTCCTCTTTCTCTAACTTTCTCTCTTTAACTTTCTCTCTCTAAAACCTCACTTCTTTCACATCTATCTCTTCTTTAATTCTGTGTGCGTGTGAAATGAGTAAGACATAGTCTTACAAGTGGTATCTTTCGCCCGGGATAGGTAAAGTTGTGTTTGTGGTTATTCGTGTTGTATAAGCTTATTTGGACTCGTTTTTCATCTAAAAGCTCTCGAATTATTTTGTTTATATACAAACTTATTTTAAACTAAAAAAGGTTACGTTTTTTTATTTATAGCTTATTGGTTTCATATAGAAAGCAACGAGTTGTCTTTAACCAAAAAGGGTGTGTTTTTGTGAAAAAAGGGAGCTACGTTTTTTTGAAATCAGGCGGAAATAGAAAAGAAAAGGTCAAACATTGTGTTATACTATCGTTGTTACAAAGCAGCAGAAATAGCAGCGGAAATCCCTCTCATCAAATCGAGCGACAAACATTTGAGCGGGAATCATCGAGCGACAATCATTGAGCGGGAATCATTGAGCGGGAATCATTGAGCGAGAATCATTGAGTTCAAATTCAAGTGCCCCCCCCCCCCCCCCCCCCCCCCCCTCCCCCCCCCCCCCCCCCCCCCCCCCCCCCCCCCCCCCCCCCCCCCCCCCCCCCCCCCCCCCCCCCCCCCCCCCCCCCCCCCCCCCCCCCCCCCCCCCCCCCCCACCCCCCCCCCCCCCCCCCCCCCCCCCCCACCCACCCCACCCCCCCCCCCCCCCCCCCCCCCCCCCCCCCCCCCCCCCCCCCCCCCCCCCCCCCCCCCCCCCCCCCCCCACCCCCCCCCCCCCCCCCCCCCCCCTCCCCCACCCCCCCCCCCCCCCCCCCCCCCCCCCCCCCCCCCCCCCCCACCCCCCCCCCCCCCCCCCCCCCCCCCCCACCCCCCACCCCCCCCCCCCCCCCCCCCCCCCCCCCCCCCCCCCCCCCCCCCCCCCCCCCCCCCCCCCCCCCCCCCCCCCCCCCCCCCCCCCCCCCCCCCCCCCCCCCCCCCCCCCCCCCACACCCCTCCCCCCCCCCCCCCCCCCCCCCACCCCCCCCCCCCCCCCCCCCCCCCCCCCCCCACACCACCCCCCCCTCCCCCCCCCCCCCCCCCCCCCCCCCCCCCCCCACCCCTCCCCCCCCCCCCCCAACCCCACCCCCCCCACAACCCCCCCACCCCCCCCACCCCCCCCCCCCCCCCACTCCACTTCCCAAACCCCCCCCC
Organism: Tanacetum coccineum; assembly: GCA_026074375.1. Classification (NCBI taxonomy): domain Eukaryota; kingdom Viridiplantae; phylum Streptophyta; class Magnoliopsida; order Asterales; family Asteraceae; genus Tanacetum; species Tanacetum coccineum. The sequence goes on along the minus strand of BQNB010075065.1, from coordinate 11,249 downwards.
ACCACCCCACCTCAAAAAATAACAAATGCAAATAGGACGCTTTTTTATGGTGTCGCGTAATAAGCTAATTCATGCGTTTTCATTTGCCAGCGAGGACGATAAGACTCCATCACCCGTCTTGTTATATGTCGGGTCTAGGATTTTTTCAAGTTGTGGTATCATATCAATGGCAGTGTTTTCTTCAGAAGCCTATCAATTTAACGACAAACCGATAACCAGGTGAAACATTTGTGAGGGGAAACAAGCAAAGATAATAGTATTTGATTGTCTCGGTTTGCTACGATTGTGTCTTATGAATTTTTTTAGTAAGGTCAAGTTGGTCATTTGTGGTTAACTAAAGGGAACTCTATTATACGGGGGGGGGGGGGGGGGGGGGGGGGGGGGGGGGGGGGGGGGGGGGGGGGGGGGGGGGGGGGGGGGGGGGGGGGTATCATAGTCGTGATGGTTTGACCCCAAACCATTTTCTTTCTTCTTGATTTGAGTCCATTTTCTTTCTTCTTGATTTGAGTAAATTACATTCACATACATGTTGTTACAAACTATTACTCTTTTTGTCCCGATATTATTGTCTAACTTTTCATTTTAACTTTGTCGTATATACTATTCACTATACTTTGATCCCCCGTCCTTTATTATCAACTACTAGAAACTAGTTGATTTTTTTTTTACGGACATTTATTTTATTACGAAGAGAGTATTAAAGCACCTCAAATTGATAATAGAGATATAATAGCTTTTTTCTTTCCTCAATAAAAAACATCTCTAAATTCTTTTTCCTTGAAGCAAAAGTTTTATTTTTTGCTTATGGGCTTGAAGCGATTCTTTCATGTATTGTTTTTGAGTAAGGAATTGAAACTATATTTTGCCTCACACCAAAACCTAACTAGTTAGGCTCTTGCACACCTACGAGGTTTACACAATGAATTAAATTTATAATATAATTTTAGCTTTTGTATACGAACTTATTAAAAATTTGTTCGTGTTTATAATTTTAGTTTTAACGTAAAAATTAAATTCATTTATGTATTAATATTGATTTTATTTTTGGTAAAATATGTTGGTGGATGATAGATTTAATTTGGGTTTATAGTTGTCATGTATTTGAGTTTTATATTGTTTATATTTAACCATTGATATCATGTTGTACACACTATGTGAGTTTAATAATACATAATGAACGCTCATGAAGTTAAAATATACATTTTTTGGATGTTTTTCCTACTTTCGATTATATATACTTTTAAATAAGAATTACTTTTGTCGTTGTTATATAAGTACATTCGGTATTTTTTGTATGATTTTCACGTATGTTCGTGCTTTCTTTGTATATTTTATATTCAACGTTAAGAATAATTTAGTCGTATTTGATATCAATACTCGTGTATGATATCATGTTGTTGAAACGCCCCTTTCCTGACTCTAAATTTTACCAACATATAAATTTTTTGCTCAAACGCATAACCGGAAATGACCTTATGTCAATCTTAAATAACCTGACCAAAATATATTATGGAACAGCCCTTGAAAGTATTTTTAACATAAAGTAGACTCAAATACCTTTCTGTCGATAGGTGTCGGAACTTCTAACGAGCCACTAAACGCGTTTTCTAAATTTTTAATTGTTTTGTGGAGATGAAAACCCCATCCTTTTTTTCTACAAAACAGGAAATAGAAAATGATGAAAAATGTTCTCCAACTAAACGCAACCTTAAAATCTTACTCTTTCCGTCCTAATAGTTCATATTTACTTTTTGGGATGTCTCAATTTAATTGTCCACTATAAAAATAGATATGAAAGTTTGATCAAATTTACTATATTACTATTGTTTGAAATTATTATTACAACTTTTAAAACAGATTTAATTAATTAGCTAAAGGTAAAATTGTCATTCTGTTAATTAATTAACTGTGTATTTTTTATCGGTTGACAAAACTTTTGAAACGAAGAGAGTATTATAGATGACGATACTGTGGAAAATATGGACATTTAAAATCTTACTTATAGATGACGTGATTGTGCAAAATATGGTAGAAGAACCACCGTAGAAGCAAAATTGAAAAGACAATGGGGAAATAAAATTGCATAGCCATGGTATTTGATATTTTGGTTACGATAGAAATCAAAAGGATATCACAATGCATCAACGAGGTTGATCTAGCACTAATCAGAATCGAAGCAGAGACTGGGAAAACGCTATAAAATATTAAAATCAATTTGGAGATTTTTAACGTTCCAACATGCAAACCATTCAGTGCCTTTAAATACATTAATCTGGGGTTCTAAAGACACGTTTTTATAGCAACGCCATTAGGCGAGACGTGGCCTCACGTTACGAATAACAGGCCAAGACGTCGTCTTAAGCGTGCCGCTTCAATAAAGCGCGATATGAGTTATAAGCGTCGCTTATAGAGCCACTTTTTTTGAAGCTTTTCTAAGATTTAATGTATCTTGAGATATTTACAAGTTATTTATGATTGGGTGTATTTCATTTATAGTATATACATATAATTTAGCGTGGGCCATTGTTGGGTTGGGTTTCTACGCAAAATGTAAAACGACGTCAAACGACGTCGTTTATTTCCATTTATAGTATATACATATAATGAGAATGCAATACCCACGGGGTTTTCTATCTTCCTACATGGTTATGCCGCCACGCCACGCTTCACGCTATTTATAACCTTGACATTAATACATAAAACACTGCTATCCAACAACTGTTTCCTCAAGAAGCATTTTTGGCGTAATCACTGTACAAGAAACAATTCTACAAAAAACTTTACCCCTGATAGCTCATCCTGTCGTCTAGCATCGTACAATTTCCATACGGACCAAAGATGTTAAAGCCAAAGAACTATCTGTGTGCATTTGGACCATATGTCGCACATAAAAAAAATAGAAATGCATGCAATACTGGTCAAGTTTCAATATATTGCAGGGGGTTGGATAATTGCAGCCTTTCAGTCCACTGATTTATATTTCAATAAAATGCAGTGAAAAAAGACCGGAAGTTTCAAGTTGTCACGACTCGTGATATCATTGGTCTTTCACTAGACTACTGTTCCATGTTGCTGGTTTCTACAGTTGAATCTTCTTCATTAAGAGTTGCATTTTTGTCAACTCCATTGGTTTCCGCACTAGCATCAACTTGCATATCCTCATTAGTGCTATTGTCTATGTTTGTTGTTTCAGCTCCTATTAGTTGGTCGCCAGTTGGCAGATTCTGTACATCAGTTCCCATATCATGCCCGGATGATAAATCTGGTGAACCATTTTGCTCAATTCTTCCTTCTGAATACTGGTGGCTCATCATTATCGCCTGATTAAGATAGAAAAAAATGGAAATATATTTCAGCACTATAGTTCATTTATATGAAGAAAAGGTAAAAAGGACAAAGAAGCCAAGATCCAACTATATCCCTCTTTAACAATCACACTATATATACAAATACACCACATGCATATCGCTAGGCTAGGCCATTTGGGCTTATGAAGTGCTTTTACTATAATCTATAAAATAAATTATCAAACAAGCATATATGCCCTTAAATTACTGTTACCATGCGTACAATCATGGTAGGTGATTGGCACACACCCACTTTTGATTTGCACACAAGGTACAAGCAGAATAGCATGTAACATAGGTACAGCTGTTAGCTGTTTACAGCTTGAGGTGTGTGCAAATTGAAAAATGGATCATACAAAATCCCTCCCATCATTTTAATATGGGTATGCTTTAGATAACATTAGCCAGTCTAATTTGTTGTAAAGGAAATCAATTTGTGTGTTGTCTGTTATTGATAACGTGCCGCAAACACATGAGATATACAAAGAAATACGGCAGTACTAGATTAAACAGCAAGGTAATGGTGTCGCCTGTTGAGTCAAAATCACCAAAATCGTATCAAAATATGTTACTTAAAAGATAAGAATAAATCCCAGATTATAATCAGTGAGATAATTTTAAATTTCATATTTAATGCAACAAATATTTACAAGAAGTTTCAAGAAAAATAATGATGGTATAGAGTTAGAGGTCTAGGTTAGCCCAACGTGACCCAAACCCATCACACAAGTGTTTTATACTTAAAATCTACAGAAGAAAAATGATACCTGATGAAGTTGTTGCATTCTAAAGTTAACGATCCCAGCCATTTCGTCAGTACCACTCACAGGGTGAACAGGTCCCGTTTCTCCAACAAGACGATCAGTAGATGGTGCAATTTCATGCACATTGAGACAAAGATGGTCAGGCCTCTGAAGTAGAAGCTGAAAAGTGGGTTGCAGTTCATAACATTGCTCAAACAACGACCGGCGACAAAACACATAAAGTCCTAATCGGGCACGTGACATGGCGACTATCAATCTTCTAACATCACGCAGGTGTCCCACAAATCGAGTCCTCACAAGAGACAGTAAGATAAAATCATTCTGTTGACCCTGGAATTTGTCTACTGTTGCAACCTGAAAATGATAAATTGACCAAACGCGTCAAAACTCAAAACAAATAAACCATATATGAAAACTATCAAAGCAATTCACAGTTTATTCAGATCACTCAATATACTTTTAGATAATAAGTTGGGCTGAGCATCGGTTCAAAACCGAACCGAACCGACAAAAACCAAACGGAACCGAAAACCGAGTTTGAGGAAAAACATGAACCGAAACCGAACCGAAGTTTACCGAGAAAAACCGAAACCGAACCGAATAGATAGTGTAGGCGTATTTTTCTTGGTTTTAACTCAAACCAAACCGAAACCGAACTGACAAAACCGAAACCGAAAACTAAAAATATACAAAACCGAAAACCGAACCGAAAATGGTTCGGTCGGTTCGGTTCGGCTCGGTTTGTCGGTTCGGTTCGGTTTTCGGTTACTTTTGCTCAGCCCTAATAAGTTGGGTACTCCAACAAGATAAGATGTTTGACATTCACTTGCAAACCAACAACTATGATTCAAACAGATTAGAGGTAGAAAACAAGGGAGTAAAAGGATTAGGTAGAGCTAAAACACTCTTTGTCGAACTTTTCTTACAAAGAGGGACTAGGATATGCAATGCAATTACACTTTCAACCAGTTTGTCCTGTTCCCCTTTTAGCTATATTTTATTTTATCATTCAAGCCAAAAAAAATGTTAAGGTAACCCAAATCGACCCATTCATAAGTACATGGGTCGAGACAGCCAAGTCTAAACACATAAACCAATTAAATTTGGCCTTATTCCGATTTCGGGGCTGGCATGATTCTTGCGAAATAGAATAAAACGAGATTCCTGATGTAAAACGCAAGTTTCATAACTACTAACCTTGTTTGGAAGGCCAATATAACTATAGGGAGCACACCTTTTGTTCAGAACATCGCGTATCAGAAGTTTCTGACCATTATAAGTTGTCAAGATGGATATTTTATTTGCCGGATAACCCAGTAACCGCATATAGATATAAACACTAACAAGATATTCAGCTTCCCCTTCATTTTGATAGAACCATGGAGAAGGCGCGCTTTCACCTTTCCCATTGTAATCAGGCACATCAACTAACTGATAATCATAGGAAAACCCAGCATTTGCTCTATGAAAAAATGGATCCTCCTTAACATAAGGAAGATCACCTAAATCCCTGTATCTCCAGTTATAAAGCTGGGCTAAACTTGGTCGAGCTCGACCCTGAGCGTTGAGTTCAATATACGGGATTCCTAACCTAACAAATCTTGTAAATAAACTTTGATCCATGTGACTATACTTCTGGAAAGCCATGTTCTTTACAACAGGTGGCAGCTGATGATGATCACCAATCAAAATGCACCGCTTAAGCCTAGCATACCCATCTTCTTGTCTTTGAAGTAACATTGGAATGAAAGTCTCGATTTCTAATATCTGTGCACTTTCTTCCATGAGAAGGTTATCATACTTAAATCCCAGTTGTAGAAAGTCCTTCCTTTTCAAGGCTGCATGAGTGCAAGTCATCGCAACAATCTTGGCCTGCTTTGTCATAAGGTGATTTGCCCGGTCAACCGTTGACTTTAGCAATTCAAAAGCTCTACATTCTTCAAGCTCTTGGAAAACAGTTTTTAGATGCTGAAAACAGCCTTTAGCAGCATGCATATCTTCTTCAAAAGATGTCCCATTAAAAACTGGTTGTGGGGTATTCGAAAAGAACTCTGTAAATGGAAACCGGTCTTTAACAAACGTGGGGTTCTCTTGATTTTTATCACAATCAGCCAGAAACTGTTCCCAGCGTGAGTAAACATGAAGCAGCCAAAAGTAGCCAGCTGTTTCACAAGTATAACCGACATCTTCAGGCAGTTGCAAAGACCTTGCAAGCCTTTCCACTTCACTAAGCAATTCCAAACGTCTCACAAGCATTGCATTGACACGACCTTGGCGACTAAAGTCAAGATCAGTCGCTAATTCTTGCTCACCTTGACCAAGTCGAAGAAGATATCGCGCTGGTACATCCCTCTGTCAAAATAAATGAATTTAGATCACTCAGATATACGCTAATTTAAAAATGGAATATATCTTTTTGGATATGTATAAGATCCATACCTCCATAATTTTTTCAAATAGGTCATTCAAAGCCTGATTTGAGTGAGTAATTATTAATGTCCTTTGAGAAGGACAATTGTGATAAAGCACATTCAATATCTGGACTGCAGTATCAGTCTTTCCAGTACCGGGTGGACCCACTACCATTGTCAATCCTGGTTGTATTCCTGAGATTATGGCACCAACCTGCAGAAAAAGCAATATTATGGCAAACCATCAAAATCAGAGGATATATCACTCTTGTAGACATACTAGTGTACTAGGGTGGGATAAATAACATCAGTTTAACAGATCAGTTTGGTGGTTCATTAGTTCCTAATAAATTTAGTACTATGTAAGCATGACAAATATGGTAAATATTTATCCCTAAAACCAATGGGTAACCTTGAATGTCAACTTGTTCCAAGAGAGAGCATTAAGATGAAATATTAACAAAAATCAGGATTCACACAATACTAAAATACTTGATATGTTTTAATGTTTTTTTATAAAAAAAGCCAACAAGTCTTGAGTAAGCATCCAGGTGTTTACATATATCGACATAAGCCACTACAATGGAGCAGCATAAACAAACATTGTGTGCCTCTGAAAGCAATAAAGTTAATCGGCACATCTGTCAACTTTGGTGCCTTTTAATATACTTTTTTGAGCTTTAGATGCAGCTATTTCTTCATGCAGATTATGTAAATCTTTCATAGGCATTATTGAATACAAAACTTATATCTTAAACATATATATGCCATTATCCTGGCAGTCTGGCACACTCAAATCCTTACATTAAACTATGATTCCCTTTTTTATTAGGCAGACACCTTATCCAGGAAGATAAGAAAATTCCCTTTTTCATAGCCAAATTGACCATAGATCAAAATACGATAGAAAATATAGATCAAATACTAATGAGGCACACACACACACACACAAAGACATAAAATACCGAAGAAATGAAATACATACCTGTGTGGGGGTAAATCTAACAGAGTTCTGTTTTGGCTGATCTTGAGGGTATGGACCAGGATCAGGAGGCATATAGGCCTCAACAATAAGCTTTTCTTTCTCACTATCAGCATTATCTTTCATGGCAACATCGACTGAATCTGTGATGGATTTCTCCTTTCCAGGGAGTGCATGAGAAATTCCTTTCAGATTTCTAGGAATATTGATCCGGAATGGAGGTCCTGGATTCAGGTTCTCTGTGCCATCTGAATGTGTAAATACTACCTGAAAACAGGGATCACTTTGTTAAAAATCCATGAACAAGCTTGGCATTACATTTTGGAAGTAAGTAATACAGAACAAGCAAAATCAGCTTATCAGTCACAAATACTTACAAAAATAGCAAACTCTAGTTATTTAAGAACTTTGCAGGTAAAATGACCAACACTGACATTCTTATATAATGTTGAACTATCTAAATTCAGCACCAACATCAGTCTTCTATCAAGTATTAAAGTAGTATCCGTATACTTTTTGCACAGATTATTTATCAAAAATCTTAAAAGAAGTTGTGATGTATTTATTCCAACTATAATATTTTTTCCACATACACCTGTGTATACATTAGTAGGGTGTTTACATAGCCTAATTTAGTATATGAAAAATGTAGTGAAGAAGCCAGAAGTAATACTGGAAACAAACCTGATAGTCTGAAAAACATTCTCTCACGTGATCGGCATCAAGAAAAGTATCTTTAAAATCAACGGTCTCAAGAAGATCAGGCATATTGGTCCACTGAGCAGCAGAAGGATTACCATATCCCAAAAATATGTCATGCAGCCAATCAGGGACAATACAAGTTTCATTCATGAGATCTCTTATAGACTCCAATATTGCTTTAAAATTGTTTTCCTTAGGTTTCCTCCTCATTAAGATATTAAATGTACCGTAAACATCTTCAGCACCTCTTTCAGCGATATCAGTAACATCCATATGATACTGTGCAGTATCAAGAGCAACCCTTACAGTTCTCATATCACCCTTTGGAGGTTTCCACTCATCCCGTTTAATTCTTCCCGTGAAATCATTCATTAAATTACCTTCTTCATCACGCACCTCGATAACTTCACATCCTCGAACAAATTGAAGGCCGAGTTTTTGTGGGACTGATGCATTTTCTAACTCGTCAGCACTTAATGGTTCAAACGATGGACGGATACAAAGCAAAAATAGCACATCGTGTTCTTTTAAAGCATTCCATTCTGATCTTATTTGTGCTCGGTAACTGGAAATGCTGAAAGTAACCTCCGCGGTTACAGATGACGGTTTTACTTCACCGATATTTGGTTGTTTCACTTCCGTAATTTTAAACTCCTGAATAGGTACAGCCATTCTTGACCAACCGCGAAAAGCAGGTTGACCTTCATTATCAGTATATGCATTAAGATGTGGAACAGCTTCTCCAATGTCTTCACGAATCTCATAAGTAGATTCAAGACGAAAGAGATTGAAGTTTCTTAGAAGATAATCATGAAGTGTTAAAAACTGTAAATTAAGTTTTGGAAGTGCTAAACAGCTCTCCCCAGAGTAGTTGATGCTAGGGACGAGGCTTTCATCCCACATTATTTGTTCATTTGGATATAATGGCAAAGCATTTATAGATTCTTTTTGAGACTGCTGCTTCTCAAAAAAAGAGACCATAACTTCAATAAGGAAGTCAACTCTCTCAGTCCATGGGTCATTCTTCGAAACCAATTTAAGCTGCAATAAGATGAGAACAATTTAAATATGATACACGTATAACTCGATATGTATATGATGCGTACATATTTATAGATAGTATATCTACTAACCTTATTGCAGACCAAGTCCCTCAACTCATCAGGAGAAAGTACAGACAGCTTCTTTGAAAGATCAGCACGCTTATGAATCGCCCCAATGTTAGCAAGTGCGAGCTCTTTCAACTACAAAACAAGGAGGAACAAGAAAAGTAACAGAATTTGTTAGATAGCCAAAAAAGGTATTAACTCAAAGTATCAGGAGACAAAGGAAAAAATGAATACAACTTCAGTAGAGGTGGCAAGTTCAACCCATTTATTAGGTTTGTGTTTTATCTCAAAAAAGTAAGCTGCTATAGAGGAATAGTCAAATGGAGTCAAGATCCACTGCTTAAAAGATTATATTCAGATATTTGAACTTATATTGTAATAATGAAGTTTATCTAATCCAAACTAAGGCATCAAATATTTACAAAGTAGATTGGGGAAGTGGAGAAAATGTTGTTTGCATGTCAAGTCAGCCCGACTCAACAACTCAACCCAACCTTTCAACTCCATCTCCACTACGCAGATATCAGGGGAGAACAAACCTTTGGTATCTTCTTGAAAGAAAGAAGCTGAAAAGCCTGAAAACGTTCATAGTGGGCTTGAAGCACCTCGTCATCTGTCATTTGCCTTCCTAAGTTATCATCGATCTCAAAACCTTCATAGTACTGCAGCAAGTCGACCAACTGTGCAAAGAGCTTTCCTTTTTCGTGTCTATACAGAACACTCAAATGACATTTTGCAACCACGGCAACATCAGCAACAAGAGGTTTAAAGTATCTGCGAGACAATCAACAGGCACGATAAGTACCAAAATATGATATAGCATAAAATAAAGTGCACATCGAATACATAATTTAACTTTGTGAAGAAAAGATATCTCAACAACTAAAAAACAAACCTCCTTGTTGGAAGCTGACTTAAAAGATCAATCAGAAACTCCATAAACCTCTCACAATACAAGATCGAAGCTTCATTGATTTGGTCATATCCATGTACATTGGACCCTCCATTCTCATCGTCTTGGTAAAATACTTTGGAATTAAGTACCTGTCCAATTAAGATAAAAAAGGTCCGGTGTCAGCTACCATGATCATAATCCGACAATGAATAACTTACATGATTTAAACAAACAGCACCTCTAGAAATTCTTCAATGAGATTCCTCAAGAACTTTACTTCCAGCATTACTGACATGTCAAAAGATTCCCCTCGTTTCTTTGCCTCCTTGGTCTTTTTTGCAATTCTTTTCCATTTCTTTATCAAATCTGGATTGAGACAAAGCTCCATCTAAAAAAGCAAATCAATATAACATTAGACAAGTAACATGACAAGCAAGTTTGAGGAATAGCAGAAAACACTTGATGTATTTACCTGAAAACGACCAAAAGATAGACTGTGCCAGCAATGAAGACTTGCCAATTTCATTATTTTCTTGCTTACTATATCATCCTCCAAGCTCTGTAACAAAGGAAGGCCATATGATTTGTATCAGTGCCATCAATATGACAAAGCAAACTGCTTCAAAAATGTAGAATCTGAATACAACCTTAAAAGCAAAAATACCAATGGCAATAATAATTTGCAAACTATATTATCAAGCAACATGAAATCCACTTTTTTTAGTTATAACAAGCAACAGTAAGCAAACACCCTCAAATTAAAAGCAAATGATTACTAGAAAAACGGCATCCGGTTCTTTTTGTTGATAATGAGGGGAACATCTACTTCAAATCTTTCATTAACAAAGAGTCTTCACTCAGAAAAAAAAGCATGTTTAGCTATTAACCAAACTGGATAAGCATGTATATGTATATACCATTTCAAATGTTTATAATCCACTCCCGGTAATACAGTGTTGAAAAAATGAGTTGTTCAACGTGTACCACAGCATAATAATAAAGTTTTCAGTTATGTGGCCATGGAAGTAATGTGGAACAC
>BQNB010075064.1:9128-31591 GCA_026074375.1 Tanacetum coccineum | reverse complement strand
GTGATGTTGTAGACTTTAGAACTTGGCTTGGTATATCTATTCGAGATCAAAATAATGAGTACTATGGATTTAGATGGAGTAACTTGTTTAAATTGGTAAATTTCTAGGATTACACCCAAAAAGCCTTTACATGTTGTTTATTAACTAACTACACTAGTTAGTTAACCTCCGTATAAACCCTTTGTTTACTCTCATCTTAAGAGTAAGATACCCCTAGAAAAACCTATAGAGCCAATCCTTTAGGAATTACACCAACTGTTTGTTTCGTTACACCTTTACACCTTAGCCTACTGTAACACCCCCATAAAATCACAACATAACAGAATACCACTTTGGGGTGTTACTTCATAGTATAAAGTACAAGTTACAGAAAACGACCTCAAAAGAGACGTTAATAAAATGTCACATTCGATTAAAATTTCAGAGTAAAATCAGGTCCCAATAATTTATAATTTAACAGGATTACAGGAGTTTAAACATGTCTCATTTGTATATTTAAAGAAAAATGGTTGTCGAATGTGAAGAAGACTGAGTCTTTAAAGTTTTGATATCCACGCGACTCGAATGCTCCCAATGCTCAGCTAGCAATATAGTAACCTGAGAAAATACATGCAAAAACGTCAACAATAATGTTGGTGAATTCATAGGTTTAAGTAAAAGCAGTATTGAAATAAATCAATAAGTATTCAGTAAGAAAGGTAGCGTTACCACATTTCAAAGAATTATTTTCGAAATCCAAGTAGGGATTCAATAAATCAAGTAATGTTTAGTAGTGGACCACAAGGTTTAAGATCAGCCAGCGACAGTGCAACGAATGCAATGTCAAGTAAATGAATTAATATGTTATCGCATTAAGCTCATGCCACTGAAACGTTAACTAAGCATATAAAATATGCATATAATTTGCCCCCACAACTAGGTAATATTGCAATATACCTTAAGAAATTCTCAATACATAATGTCCTTTAGGGGTGATCGCGCCATGGATGTCACAACCCCAGACAGGGCAGTCACGGCCCAATAGATCTACTTTATGTATTAGCGCTCACCCATCATAGGCAATTGACAGTGCATGAAATTAGGGGCCTTTTTGCAATAGGTACTCATGCAGATAAACTCATAATCGGGTCAAGCATACCCTTCAAACACTTGTGTCCAATTTAAAACAAGTAATATGTTCAAAACTCTCGGTTTTGTAAATAGATATTCAATGATCTCAAATCGTGCAGTAAGCAAATCAAGCTTTAATAAATTCATTGGTAAACAACCAAGTATCAAACATGTATTAGAAATCATGTGGTAGGCAAGTAAAAGCTTTAGTAAAAACATTCATGTAACGCTTATGTAGTAGTAACCAATAAGTTATTCGGTAAAACAAGCATGTATTCTCACCCCAAAAATAGTTTAAGAAAACCATTAAAAGAGAAAAGGTGGGGCTATGAACTCACCGTAAGTCGAATAAGTGACGAGGATCGAGAAGCTGAATATATGAATCGAGAGAGATCACCAACAATCACCGAAAACCTATAGGATGTGACGCGACTTAGTATAATATATAAGTAAGAACAATACATAAGAAAATTTGACGAGTATAGGATATGTTTCTAAGATATGCACGACGTTGCACCTAGACTTAACCAAGGTATTTTTACTCCCAAAATGGTGTGTGACCTGCTCTTATATATATTTAAACATCTACCAAGTTTCGCCATCTAATTCCAATTTTAGATATGGTTATCTATGCATTTACAATTTTTAGCCAAGACGTAAAAACTGAAATTCTGGAAGTGACTCATGTTCATGGACTTGTATCTCCTAATCTATAAATGGTACAAACACATGGCCTTCACTCCTGGAAAGCACTTGAAGTCTAGTTTCCAGAACCTCAAGCCAATCAATCAAACCATTTACCAATCCACGGGAAATGGATTTTTACTAACCATAACTCAAAACAGAAAGTTGAATGAATTTCTAGCGCTTACGGTTTCGGCCATAAATCCTAATTTATAATAGCTATCAAGTTGAATCCAAAGGGATATGAAAGCTTATGATATCTAATGTTCAACCATGTTTTAAAACCAAATTTTATTATATAAGAACCTGGAGCAAAACATGTTTCCCAACCGCCGCTCCAGATTTGACCTTCTTCCGTAAAAAGGCCATATCTCCCTCATCCGGAATCGATACAAAACCATCCAATTCGCCATATGATCCTAAGAATTATATCTATCCTACCATGTCTTTTATTTACAGACCCTAAGCCAAAAATATTGAGAAAAGCCCACGTTTTCCTACTGATCTGGAAACAGTCCCTAATTCTACCCAAAATTTTCACTGAATTTCTACTCCTTACGAAAAAGACAATAAATCCTAATCTATAATAGAAATGGACATGAGGCCAAGTGATGGAGCTTCCCTAGGATGTCTAGTACAGGTCCATGTTTTAAAAACCCAACTTTTAGTTCAAAAATCTGGTGATAAACATGTTTTCTAATCAAGAGTCCAGAACTGACCTAGTTTCGTATTTTGACCATATCTCCCTCATACGGAGGAATTGGTTGAGCATCCAACTCACACATGATGCTAATACCCATATCTATTCACCCATATAATTATCTTACAGGTTGCAGGCCAAAATTTGGGAGAACAAGCCCCGTTTACCTGCTGTCCCAAAACAGTCCACAATTCCTACCTCCAATTCCATCAATAACACTTCCAAATTAGTTATTGATCAAATACCAAGCCGAAACTTAACTTAATAACATATCCCATAACCATTTAACCCTCAAGAACATGATCATTCCAAGATCAAATATAAAAATACTTGCATGATCAATAAAATCTAAAAATCAAGAACATGCATCTCTATAAAAATTAAATAACAATCTAGGGTTTTTAAGGAGGACTTACAACACTAAAAGGAAGAAGAAAAGTGATCAAACACAACCCTTAGATGGGTGTGTGTTGGCTGCCGAATCCACCAAGGCCAAACCAAAGCCAATCAAACTTTTTAATATACCCAAAACCTTCTAAAAGCAAACCCTTGTAACACAAATTTCACTTAATTAGATCAAAACCCTTTAAAATCAAAAATCAAGAAAGCAAGAACTTTGAAAATAAATCATGCATGGTGGTTATTTGTTATTGTAGGAATGATATTAGAGTAGGATGGAGGTGATTTGGTGAATTTTAGTGATGATAATGGTGGTTTGGTGATGGTTCGTGGTTCATAGAGAGCAAAAGAAGGGGACATATATTTTTTTTTGGGTATTTTTATAACTGTGTTTTGGTTATGGATGTGATTTAATGGAAATCAATTTTTTATATATGGGTCAAAGTGTCTAGTAATCTCCTTAGGCTTAAAAAAAATAAGCGAAGTGTTTTGCTTGGGCTCTATCTTGACGTCAAAAAGGAAAGGGGGAAAGAAAGATGGGCTTGACAATTTTTTTGTTTTACCCATTAAGTTTTTAATTAGGCTCAAAACATTTAGTTAAAGTGCTAGACTTGTAAAAACGCAAATTTGACACGGTTTCAGCTAAAGCGCGAAAAAGTTAAAACAATACTAAAGTAAGTATAATTAAGCTTTCGAAGCTAAAATATGAAATTGTTGATTTCTTAAATGATTTAACGGATAAATATCCAAAGCACGACGCGGAAATAGTCAGAATCGACAATTTCTGTTAAAATGACTAAAACAAAATTAATAATTTTCATAGAAATTAAAAATAAAAATTAAAGCTCGGTTTAAATATGATTTGAATTTGTTGTCAAGCATCTACCCTTATAGGGATCGAACTCCCCGGCGCTAAATTCGTTTTAATCGTCGTATGGTTTACTTGCGATGCGGTGAGGATATACATAGGTCATCGTCGAGGTTTCCAACAAAAATTGAATAAACAAGAGCCAAAGCATCAAATATGTTCAATGAATGATTCGATCAATAATATATAATATAATATATATATATATATATAATAATTAGGTATTATAATATATATATATATATATATATATATATATATATATATATATATATATAATAAGCAAACACTCAACCAATTGCCTTTGACCAAGGCAAGAAGTCAAAATTCACTAAATAAAATATATATGTAACCGGAAGTATGAGTTCCCGGGTCGTTAAGTCCCAACGAGGCTTGAATGGAAAATCAAATGACGAATTGATAATCAATGTTTGAATATTACAAGATTATGATCGGCGCCAAAAATTGACTCGCAGAAAACTTACACCTTTTTATGTATCAATAAATATAAATACATATATAAAAATACACAACAAGGATCAGGATCCGCGAGACCAAGAAAACCGGAAGCAGTATAGAGTGTTCCCGGGTCGTTATGTCCCAACGAGGCTAGAGATGGAATATCGAGTCACGAATGATGATTGGAGTTTGAATATGACAAGGATGAGGTTATGATTTGGAACTAACACTGATAAGCAAATGTATATAAAAATAAACAAAGAACATAAGCTAGAACAAGAATAAAAGCTAGAATTGGGAAAAATACTTAAAACTTTTACACTAAAACACAAGTAAGCTCAAATAAACTTAAGACAAATCAAATAAGCTAAGCTAACTCTAAATAAGCAAATTCAAAAAGCAATTAAGCTAAACTAAGCAAGGAAACTCAGCAGTACTAACAACAGTACTAATAGTTTTAACTAACAGTACTAACTTTGAGTTAGTACTGCTAGCTTTAAAAGTTAGTACCGCTAGCTTTAACAAAACACAATGAAACGAGAAATAAGCAAATAAACCAAAACAGATGTTTACCTAACCCTAATAAGCACTTCAGGAGTAAGAATAAGCAACTAGAATAAACTAGAATGGCAAATGAGCTAAAAAGCTACAATCCCGTTTTTAGTCCAAGTCCTCAAAAAGTGCTGATTTTAAAAAGTCGTTTTTAGCCAAAACGCAAAACACGAAAGTTGTTCACAACATGTTTTTAAGCAACTTTAATAAAGACACCTTGCGAAAATAAGCACTTTATAAGCTCCAAAAAGCCAAATAAGCTGCTGATTGCAGAAAGTTGCTTAAACTTTTGGTTTTTGGTATTTTGGACACTACAAACTCAAAATAAGCTCAAATTCAAAAAGGAGAGATGTTTTGGAAAGCTTATATGTTGCTTAATCTGATTCCAAAAAGCTTTTTCAACCAAACACAACTTAACTTAACTCAATTTGCATCAAAAAGTAGTAAACTCTAAAATTTTCCTAAATAAGCCAAAATAAAAATAAGCTAAAATCACCAATAAGCCAAACTGAAAAGTGGGCTTTTGGAAATAAGCTCACTAATGAGTCCTTATTAAGCCCACCTATTCACTTTTTTAAATAAGCCACTGAAATAAGCACAATAAGCACAAATGACTACACTACTATTTTTTGGATTTTAATGAAAATAAGCACTTTTAGACCTAAAATAAGCTACTGAAATAAGCTCAAAACTTTAAACAAACCTCAAACAGATTTAGTTCACCCTCCAATGAGCTTATGTTCAAAAAATCATAACCTAAAACCTAATCTAACTATCCTAAAAGTGAGATCAAAAATTGGTGAACTACCGGTACTAACCTGGAGTTAGTACCGCTAGCTTTAAAAGTTAGTACCGCTAGTTAAAAGTTAGTACCGCTAGTTCTAAAAACCTCTTAAAGTTTTCAAAAGTCATTTTATTCAAGCTTATTGGATTCTAATTTGTTAAAAACAGATTATCAAATGACAAAATAAGGTACTTATGAACAGATTTCAATCAGTGATAAGCACTTAAATAAGCTAAATTAATCTAACAGTATTAACTCAAAACTAACAGTTTTATTAAATGAACTAACAGTACTAACTAAGAAAGTTGCACTAATCACTTTTAAACTGAAATCTAAGCAGGATAAGTACTAAACAACATAATAAAGCATAAATAAGCAAATATAAGTAACAAATAAGCTCTATAAGCAGTTCTACAATAAGTAAGAAAATCGAGAAAAAGAGAGACTTACAACACCCTTGCTTAAACAGGGCTGCTTAAGCTTTTACAAGCTGATCTACAAGCTCTAGCTTGTCAAAGACAAGCTAGTAATGTCCATAAGCCCATCCAGAACTGGCTTATCATCCATAAAATAAGCTGTGGTGTATTTGAGAGTGATTTTTGCAATTTTCTCTTAACTACTTACCTTTTTTTGGTTTACTTAATTAAAGCAGTTTATAAACAAGCTGTGTTGAGAGCTTTTTGAACACAAAACAACACAATTAAGAAACTTAACACTTGGAATTGTAAATTGACTTAAAACCTCAAATTTGCATTAAAACTTGAAAATGTTACAAAGCTGAAAGTAGAAGCTGTAAATGACTTAAAACAAACTGAAAATAAGCTAAGATATTCTAAGAAATTAAAAACTAAAAACTAACTCCCTAACTTGGGTTACAATGGCCCTATTTATACTAAAACGAATTAAGGTCTTGGTTTCTTGGACCTCGGATCGAAAATGCCTTGGAATTGCCAAACTTGGCATTATGGCCATTGGGGTAGTGGAGAGTGTTGATGGAGTGTTGCATGGTAGAAGTATAGGAGCAAAACAGGTGCTGTCGGTTGGTATTGGCGGGAAGATTGGAAAAAGGTTTATACAAGTTGGGTTGTGACAGAGGGAGGTTGAAGATGATTAAGGGATAGTTTGGTTTGTGTACAAGAAAAGCCCCTCCACATCTTTCTTCTTTTCATTCTCTTTTTCCCCTTTCTTTCTTTTATAAATGAAGTTTCCCAAATTGGCATAATCAGCCCCCGTGGTTTATATAATAATATAACTTAGGGGTTTGGCATTTTTTTGACACCCCTCAAGTTTTATCTTTCTCTTTGTCTTTTCTTCACGGAGTTGACTTGGACTTTGATGGGCTTCGTCTTCACATACTTTCCATCCCTGTCCGGTTTTTGCGCTTTTTGCTTGGTTTTTTCCGTCTTTTTTGTGAGATATGCCGTTCCTGCCACATCACAATTAGCAAAACAAAGCATACATTTGGCATTTTGAGTCCGTTTTTGGTTATTTAGCTCGTTTTTAAAGGTAAAAGGTATGTGTAATTAAAGCACTATACCAATGACGTCAGTCCATAAATGATATTCTTGTGGTGGGGAAATCCAAGATTCATCTTAGATTAATCATGTGAGTTTTGGTGGAACTTATCCTTAATATCTCCCAATATCACCATCACTCAGAATTGTCTTAGTTTAAAATGCATTATTCCCATATTCGTTAATCGACAACGGATTTAATTTAGAATAATACATTTATTATTCATGGATTTAAACATGAAAATAATATGACACAATTTATAAAAGTAAAATAGAACGAAAATACCAGTGTAACACGTATCACATAAAAAAAATTGTTTTTACATCCCTTATCCAAAAAATAAAACACAATCTTCATGAAACTACTAGCAGGAACGACACCCATGCCCCTGGCATGTGATAAGCTTCCTATATTAACAAAGCCTTTGTAAAAGGATCAGCTAGATTATTATCTGTGTGAACTTAAGTATTCCTTATTTCGCCCATTTCAACACTACGCAGCAGAAACATAAGTGATATCGTCTTTGATAGTGTCTGGCGCCTTTCTGAACTCCCGGTTCATTAGCATAATGAACTGCAGCTGAATTGTCGCAGTACATATTCAAAGGTTCATTTATCGTTGGTACAATACCAAGCCCTGAGATAAATTTCCTAATCCAAACAGCTTCCATGGCAGCTTCTGATGCAGCTATGTATTCTGATTCTGTACAGACATTGCCTGTGGTACTTTGCTTGAGCTCTCCAATCCAATGCGCCTCATTCAAACGAAAACTATCCTGATCTGATGACTTAGTGTCTTCTCAATCAGTCTCGAATCCCAGCATAGCAAATACATTCAAACTCTGAGTTCTGTGCCTAAGGATTTTCCACCATAAACCAAGAACATATCCTTAGTATTTCTTAAATACTTAAAAATATTTTTCACAGCAGTCCAGTGAGGTTCACGCTGGATTTCTGTTGAAATCGGCTTGTCAATATTTTGCCTCGTACGCAACAATCAGGTCTAGTGCATCTAAACGCATACATGATGGATCCTACAGCCAAGCATAGGTACATTCTTCATGCGATATACTATACCCTTAGCGTTTGATCACCTTGTATTTTGTTCAAGTCAAGTCTTTCTTGCATGGGATATGACCCACGGTTGGAATTATCCATTTGTATCTCTAAAGATCTTATCCATGTAAACATTTTAACAAGTACAAATTAATCGCTTCGATCTATCTCAGAGATTTATTGATGTTCCAAAATAAATGTTTGCTTCCCTCAAATCCTTCATGGCGAAACACTTTCCAAGATAATCCTTTACACCTTGTAACTCGAATGTGAAGATCCTCATGATGATTATCATCAGAATACGAGATGAAAATGTAACATTAACCCACACCTTTTGATTACACAGCTCATCTAGAATTTGAGGCAAATCAAACCTTTGATTTCCGTCGTCCAAAATCTTTTATTCCACTTCTTTGATGCTGCTTGCGCGTGACCATAAATGGATCTTTGAAGCTGCATACTTTCCTAATATTAGGATCAACAAAACCTTCAGGTGCGACCATAAAGATGTCTTCCATCAAGGTAAACCATTTAGGAAGCAGCTGTGTTTAACATCCACATTGCCATAAATCTCATAGTCATAGTATGCTGCTATAGATATAGAATTCTAATAGCTCTAAGTCAGCGACTAGGATGAGAACGTTCTTCCAATAATCAAACCCCGGTAGATTATTGTAACCCTTTCATACAAGAACGAGCATTTATTAGACGTGAACAATACCATCCAAGTCTGTCTTTTATTAAAAAAGCCACCTGCTCCCACGCCGTCTTGCACAACCAGGAGGAAGATCGTGCCCAGGATCCCATACCATAATTGTCCATTAACATGGATTGTATTTTCCGCATTCATACATCACACACAACTTATAGATTCTGAATCTAAACATTGCCGGCTTACACACACACACAGATCATTAAATCCCCTAGACTATGCTTCCTCCATCCTCTACATTTAACATAATCAGTTTTTGGAGCTCGATGCGGCCTTTCGGACCAACGCATCGGATCACTTTTCCTCTTATGGTGGTCAAACCCGCGCAACCACACTGAGGAATGTTCTAGTGATTACAGTGCGCGTGGTGTGTATCTTCTTCTTCTGATTTCTCCAAGATCTAAAAACCCCTCCCACTGAATTTCTGACTAATGAGACGCTTCTCAAAGATTCAGCAAACCCTTTGCAACAGCTACAACAATTTATTTTCAGGTGGAAGTAGAAATAGTAACCCTCGTTTCCTATTGGGTGATCCTAATGAAGATACACTTTACAGATCTGTTGTTTCGATTTGTCAGGCGTATCTCTCTATCCAGAGCCTCACGATCCCCAGACCTTTTAGTAAGCATGTTTTGGAACACTTACCATACCACAATTCATATAGGTGTTTTTGTCAACCATCTAGTTGGAACCGATATTTAGAATGACGGTTGCAGACTCAAGCATAATCCCAAAAGGATAAAGTCAAGTTGTAGATCAGACGCAACATAGCTCGCACCATATCTAGTAAAGATACGATTTCTCCTCTGCAGACACTCTAAAACCATTATGTTGTGGGTGTATGAGGAGTAAGCTGTTGAACAATTCCGGTACGCTTTAGATAATCTTTAAACTCCTCTTGGCTAATGCGAATTACGTCCACCAACGATCTGATCTATTGCTTAATGGCTTCCCGAGTTTATTTTCAACTTCATTTTTAATCACATTGAACGAATTCAAATACTCATGTTTATGTTTAAGAAGATGAAAAACAATAACCATAAACGACTATAATCATCTGTACATGTAATGAAGTAGCTAGCACTTGTCTTGACACATGTCTCAGTGGATCCACATACGTCATATGTATTATTCCCAAGAAGATCTTTTGCCCTTTCGTTACTATGAGGAAAGGTTTCTTGTCCTCTTGCTAGATAAACAAGATCGCATTAATCAAGGATTCAATCATACCGTTGACTTTAACCGCCCATCTTGTTGCACAGCTGTTTTAATAACGTTTCTTGTACTTAAAAGAGCAAGAACGACAGTGCATCAGATAAGTGGAGTCCAAGTTATACTTGACTCGTTTTAATGCTAACATTAATAAATAGAACTTAACAATTTGGATACAAGGATCAAAACATATCAATTTCATAACTAGACCATTACTATGAACAGCATTATAATAAAGAACACCATTTCTTTGAAACGGAAATTTCCACAAATCCTAAAAACAATTACAACAAATCCCATTGTCAAACAAACGAGAAGACTGAAGCTACACCTCTAGTAGAGATAGTAGAGTGCAGAGCGCAGAACACACACATCAAACAAATCACAA
The DNA here is from genome assembly GCA_026074375.1 of Tanacetum coccineum. Taxonomy (NCBI): domain Eukaryota; kingdom Viridiplantae; phylum Streptophyta; class Magnoliopsida; order Asterales; family Asteraceae; genus Tanacetum; species Tanacetum coccineum. The sequence continues at coordinate 21,153 of BQNB010075064.1, read as the reverse complement.
GCCATAGGTAAAACGAGTCAAAACTTCCGATTGCTTCTACTTGTGCAACAGAACAGCAATGCCCACAGTACAAGTAAAGAGCTAAGCTCCTTGTTTTAGCTTCTTTCAATCCTAAAATCCTGTTTTGTATACAGATTTAGTAACCAACAACCATGTCATACACCCAGGAGTTATTTATTAGGCGAAACAGAAAATAATTCTATTGTGAAGATAATCCAAGAACTGGCAAGGCCAACTTGCTCCTCTCTTCGCAACTCAGCAAGATACACAGACATTTCCTTTTCCATGTCCTATACCCCTTACAGTGTGGCAGGCACACACACACACACACCACACACACACACACAGTCCTTGCAGCAGGCTTAGAGTTGTGTGGCTTGGGGTGCGCGAAGCGCGCCGCGCTAGACTTTTTATCTTTCCCTTGCCATTACCCTTATTCTGCCTTTTGCATTAAGCGATTTCTTAGTGGCCTTCTGGACTTTACACACTATTTAATCATCAATACTTGTGGTGTTTCAGCCTTCTTAGGTAAACCCCTCTCATACTACAATAAGCATAGCATGGAATTCTCACCTATTGTCTTCCCCATGTTATGCATATTGTAATGTCTTACAAATCCCCACAAATCTTTAGTAAGGCCTTAAGATTAACCCTACTGAGATAATCGTGTGGTAGCTATAACCTATAGACGTTCCAGCTACATCACTCCTCATCATATCCTTATCATCTTAAGGACTAGTCAGCAACTGATTTACCCCTCCTCTTTTTGCAAGCCATGGAAAGTTGGATTAGTCAAAACTTCTTCACTCCTGCTTGTTTTTCTCAAACATAGATCTAAGCTCCTGATCGGGTCCAGAACGAGATAGTCAATTTCAACTGTCTATGTAGTCTTCAGGGTCAATCTCTAGCGAGCGCCGCGCGCGCGCGCTCGCGCGCGCGCGGGAGGAGGAGTAAAGGAGAGAGATTTGACTCCTACAACTCCATCAGACGTTTGAATTGCTTCAATCCGTAGACCCTATTCAGAGCTTAGATGCATGTCATTTATTGACGAGACCTCTTTCTCATTAATAAAGACACCATTAGGTTTTGGGTATTGTTATGACACTTTGTGTCTTTGCTTTACTTTAGTTTTCATTTTAGTATTCTCTATATAGACACCATGTGTTGTGATGATATCCATTCTTGTTTACGCCTCGCGTTTCCGCCTTGGCGGGGTGTGACAATTTATGATGGAAATTTTGGATGAATGGTCATAACTAATTATCTAACTCGGAGTGGTTTGATTCGTTCCTTCCGGCTTAAGGCATCTGCTACATCATTTGCCTTTTCAAGATGGTAGCGAATTTCATAATCGTAATCTGCAAGCAATTCTAACCAACGGCGTTGTCTCACGTTCTATTCTTTTTGATCAAGAATATGCTAAAGACTTTTATGATCAGTGAACACAGTACATTTGGTGCCATACATATAGTGTCTCCAACTTTTAAGAGCAAACACTACTGCTCCTAATTTGAGATCATGAGTGGTATAGTTTTCTTCATTAGGCTTAAGTTGTCGGGATGCATATGCAATAACCTTCTCTCTTTGCATTAACACCGCTCCCAAACCTTGATGGGATGCATCACAGTAAACAACAAAATCATCATTTCCTTCTAGTAATGCTAAGATTGGGGCTTCAAATAGCTTCTGTTTTAGTAGTTGAAAAGCCGACTCTTGGTCTTCGCCCCAGATATAATTCTTGTTTTTCTAGGTTAATTCAGTCAAAGACTTTGCAATCTTCGAGAAATCTTTGTTAAATCTCCGAGAATAGCTGACAAGTCCTAAGAATTGATGTATTTATGTGAGTGTAGTAGAAGATGTCCAATTCTTATCTGCTTCAATCTTGACGAGGTCAACATGATGTCCTTGACTATCAATTAAGTGTCTAAGAAATTGCATGATACGAATCCAAAAATCACACTTAGAGAATTTGGCATACAACTTCTCTTTCTTGAGTAATTCTAGGATTATTCTCAGATGATTTGCGTGCTCTTCTTTGTTACAAGAGTAGATAAGAATATCATCGATAAACACTATTACGAATTTGTCCAAGTATGGTTTACACACACGGTTCATGAGATCCATGAATACAGCAGGTGCGTTAGTTAAACCAAATGGCATTACTTGAAATTCATAATGTCCGTATCTTGTTCTGAAAGTAGTCTTGGGAATATCTTCATCCCTTACTCTCAGTTGATGATAGCCTGATCTTAAGTCAATCTTCTAGTAGACACTCGAACCTTGAAGTTGGTCAAATAAGTCATCAATCATGGGCAATGGGTAACAATTCTTTACAGTAAGTTTATTCAACTCCCGGTAATCGATACACATCCTGAAAGATCCATCTTTCTTTTTGACAAATAAGACAAGAGCTCCCTAAGGCGAAGTACTTGGTCAGATAAAACCTCGATCTAATAACTCTTGAAGTTGGTTAGATATTTCCTGCATTTCTGAAGGAGCTAATCTATAGGGTGCTTGGGCTACAGGTGTTGTTCCTGGAATTAAATCGATTTGGAATTCTACTTGGCAAACGGGAGGAAGGACAGGTACATTTTCAAGAAAAACTTCCAAAAATTCTCTAACTACTAGGATATCTTCTAGTCTTTTCTCGTCTGACTTCTTTTCCATTACTTGGGCTATGAAAATTTGACATCTTCTGGATATATATCTTTCAGTTTTTATACAGGATATGAGATTTAGTCAGGTTTTACTTTGGTCACCTCGGATGATCAAAGGTTCATCGTTGATTGGGATGTGGACGACTTTCTCGTCACAGATAATTCTAGAAAAATACTTGGATAACCAATCCATACCGATGACGGCGTCGAAACTACCGAGTTTGATCGGCATAAGATCAATTTCAAAAGGTTGGTTTAACAACGTCAGAGTTGCACCCTGAATAACGGTGTTTGTGCTTACTAGGTTTCCGTCAGCCATTTTGATATTGTAAAAGGTATCTATTGTAATGTGTGGAATATTTAGCATAGAGGCAAAAGATATGGATACAAAGCTTTTATCGACTCTAGAATCAAATAATACTCTAGCTAGATGTTGGTTTAGAAGGAACATACCCGTGACTACGTTCTGGTCTTGGTGAGCATTCCTACCCCTCAGCATGTAGGCTCTTCCCTGGGCATTGTTGTTGGTCTTTCGGCACTGATTTGCAAAATGCCCTTTCTCTCTACAGGCATGACAAGTAACTATCACTGGTAGTAGATTACTTCCAGTGGCTGGCCCTTTGTTTCTGCAGTTCTTGGTCAGATGGCCCACCTTGTTACAAGTATTACACTTAACAGTGCAAGGTCCTGTGTGATGCAGAGTGCATTTCTTACACAAGGGACGGTTTCCAATATACCCATTGTTTTCAGTTGGAGTGACAGCATAAGACCTGAAGGTTTCCTGTCTTCTGTTCTGTTGTGGTTGGTGATTATTGTAGCGGTTGTTGGTGTTGGTGTTACGGTAGTTGTTGTTATTATCGTTGTGGTAGTTGTTGTTGTTGAAAGTTCTTCTGTCGTCAAACTTTTGTTTGTGATCACTTGATACTTGCACCGGAGTGTGCTTTGTTACCTGATCCATTAGCCTCTAGGCTATGTTAATGGCTTCCTCTAGAGTTTGAGGTTTAGAGGCGGTAACATTCCCTTCAATACTTTGAGGCAATCCCCCGATGAAAACTTCCATCATTTTCTCAAAATCTGGCACCATAGTGGGACACAAGGTTGCCAATTCCTGGAATCTTCTCACATATGCCTTGAGATCATTCCCCTTCACAGTCAGATGGTAAAATTCGTCTTCCATCTTCTGGACCTCAGTTCGGGGACAATACTTCTTTATCAAAAGCTTCTTGAATTCAACCCAAGTAATCTTGTAAGCTTCTTCTATCCTAATAGGTTGGACAAAAGAATTCCACCATGATATAGCTTCTTCAGTTAAAGTACCAGTAGCAAATTTCACCTTGTAGTCTTTGGTACAGTTGCTATGGGAAAACACTGATTCAGTTCGCTCAAACCAGCAGATAAGTCTAACAGCTCCTTCTGAACCTTTGAAGTTGATAGGTTGGCAGCTCATGAACTCTTTGTAGCTACACTATCTTGCTACAAGAGCTTCTCTTGGTCTGGTGGTATTATCAGTATTTGCCATGTTAGCGGCTTGTGCTTCCAAAGTTGCGGAAACACTATCAGCAACTAGTGGCTGGTGCTTCAGATGTTGACATCCTTTTGGGAGGCATTCTATCAACATAAGACAACACGTAATAATAATGATATCACAAGTCTTAAAATGCAATGTTTATTTTTGAACTTTAAGTATTTTTAATTATAGTGAAATCATAGATACTTATTGGATATGGATTCTAACAAGCATCTGATTTATTAGAAGTCACGGTATGATTCATAATGATGACGACAGAGATGTAATATAGGACACATGATGAATATAAAACGGGATCACCATTGTATTATATCATGAACAACTTGCCTTTGTACTGTACATAGTCAAAATTTGACAAGTGTTGTTATTTATACCACACATCCCGTGGCTAGGTTCTAACAAAAGCTATAACTAGTATCTAATCTAGTAGTCCGATGGTCCTTCCTGACTGTTCTTGTGTTCATAGATTGCATTCAGAAGACTTTCCTTATCTGCTTGGTGATGAACCTGGATATCTTTGATGATTTGTTCTAGATTAGCAATCCTGAAGCGAGCCAGAGCAATCTTGTTGTTATTTCCCATTTGCTTTCTTTGAAGTTTAGCAATTTGAGTATGAGACTCTCGGAGTTCAGCTTCCAGATTGTCAAAATATTGTTGTATGATCACCCGACCTTTTCCAAGACCTTCTATCTTGTCTTCTATGTACTCAATGCGTTCGGGATAGTTCATCTAGATGATTCAAAATTTCCTCAATTTGCTCCTTGTGACGTTCCAGACTTGTCTTACGAGAGCTTTCTCCTATCTCAAATGCTTGAGGTAGGGCAGAAGTAGAGGAGGATGATCGGTCACGACCTCGTTTCTTAAGTGGAAATAATTCCTCAGGAAGAAAGAATTATTGAGGATTGATATGTGCTTAATTACACATATCTTTTACCTTTAAAAACGAGCTACAATAACCAAAAACGGACTCAAAATGCCAAATATATGCTTGTTTTGCTAATTATGTTGTGCAGGAACGGATATCTCACAAAAAGACGGAAAACCAATCAAAAAGCGACAAAATAGGACATGAAATGGAAAAGTGTGTGGAGACGAAGCCAAATCAAAGTAAAGTCTACTCCGAGAAGAAAAAGCAAAGAAAAATATAACTTGAGGGGTCAAAAATGCCAAACCCCTAAGTTATATTATCATATAAACCGCAGGGGCTGAAAATGCCAATTGGGAAACTTCATTTATGAAAGAAAGAAAATGGGAAAAAGAGAATGCCAAGAGGAAAGATGTGGAGGGGCCTTTCTTGTACACAAACCAAACATTCCCTTAATTCATCTTCAACCTCTCTCTGTCACAGCCCAACTTGTATACCTTTTCTTTCCCACTCTTCCCGCCAATACCAAAACCAGCCAGCACCTTGTTTTGCTCCCATACTTCCCCTGCAACACTCCATCATCCACCCTACTAACCCCCCCCAGCTTTATAAAGTCCATGTTGGCAATCCCTCTCCATTCCCAAAGCACTTCGATGGCTGAGATTGTCTCCAAAGAAGCTCAAAAGAAATCAAAGGCTGGGATTTGCTCTAGATTCTCCTCACACAACTAGCACACTTGGTTTTATCTCTCCAAAGAAGCACAAGATGCAAGTCCAATACTTCGGCTATATATAGAGCTTCTTGTAAGCCTTTGAAAAAAATATATCTTAGAATCTAGTTAGTTTTTAGTTTTTAATTTAACTTAAGCTTATTTTCAGTCATTTACAGCTTTTGCTTTCAGCTTTGTAACATTTCCAAGTTTTAATGCAAATTTGAGTTTTTAAAGTCACTTTATAATCCCAAGTGTTATGTTTCTGAATTGAGTTGTTTTATGTTCAAAAGCTCTCAATACAGCTTGTTTACAAACTGTTTTAACTAAGTGAACTTAAAAGGTTAAGTAGTTAAGAGAATATCACACCAATCACTCTCAAATATACCTCAGCTTATGTTATGGATGATAAGCCAGTTTTGGATGGGCTTATAGACTCTCACTAGCTTGTTCTATGCAAGCTAGAGCTTGTAGATTCATTGTTTGACCCTGTTTTGAGCAAGGGTGTAGTAAGTCTCTCTTTTTCTTACTTATCTATTGCAGAACTGCTAGTTTACTTAATACAACTGTTGGTTTTAAGTTTATACTGCTAGACTAATTCATGCTTATTTAAGTGCTTATTATGGATTGAAAATTGCTTATAAGTGTTTTACTTTGTTATTTGATAATCTGTTTTTAATAATTTTGAACTAAAAATGATTTTTGGAAATGTTAAATGCTGTTTTAAACGAGCAGTACTAACTCCAAGTTAGTACTGCTAGTTCATTTTTAGGACAGTACTAACTTCAAACGAGCAGTACTAACTCCAAGTTAGTACTGCTAGTTCATTTTCTTGGATTTCAAAGGTAGCAGTACTAACTAACACTAGCAGTACTAACTCCAAGTTAGTACTGGTAGTTAATACTGGTGGTACTGTTGTTAGTACTGTTGTGTTTCTCTTGTGTAATTTAGCTTAATTGCATGCTTAATTTGCCTATTTAGATTTAGATTAGCTTATTTGTGCCTTAGTGTAAAAGTTTTTAGTAGCTTTAATTCAATTTCCAGCTTATGTTAAACGTTATTTGTCCTTTTCAAAATAATTTTAAGATTAATCCAGTTTATATTTTCTAGCTTATTTATCATTATAGTTCCATTTCTGGTTGCTTATTCTTATGCTTAAGTGATTATTTTTGGGTAGTTAACCTTCGTGTTTAGCTTGTTTTCTTATTATTGTATTTCTTTGTGTTATGTTAGCACTGGCAGACAAACCTTAAGCTAACTATAACTAACTTTAGCCTAGCCAGTACTAACTTTAAGTTAGTACTGGTAGTTAATACTAGGTATTATTGTTTGTTATTACTGTTGAGTTTTCTCGTTAATTTAGCTTAAATAATTGCAAGCTTAATTTTGCTAAGGATAGCAAATTAGACATTGAATTTGATGAGCTTAAGTGTTATATCTTAAATCAGGATTTGAAAGCAGGGAAAGTTCTGGGGGCTGGTAGACAGTTTGGTGGTTTATATTACTTTGACGGATATCAAGGTAGAGAACTTAAGAGTTCTTGTATTAATAATGTTTGTTTTTTTATCTAAATATACATGGCATTGTAGACTGGGTCATCCTGCAGACCAAGTTTTAAATGTGTTAAGACCTAACTTGTTGTTTGAAAATGATAAGTCTGGTGTAATGTGTGAAACTTGTCAAAGGGCTAAACAGACTAGGGAACCATTTTCTCTTAGTAATCATGTATCCATAGAATTAGGTAAACTTGTTCACCTTGATCTGTGGAGACCATACAAGGTGACTACCAGAGATGGTTTTAGATATTTTTTAACTATTGTAGATGATTTTTCAAAAGCTGCTTGGGTATTTCTTTTAAAAAATAAAACTGAAGTTTTTGATAACATCACTGTTTTTTACAACATCATTCACACTTAATTTAATAAGAAAATTAAGATTTTCAGAAGTGATAATGAAACTGAGTTTGTAAATCATAAGCTTACAAGCTTTTGTGAAAGTCATGGCATTTTACATCAGACTTCATGTAGTTACACTCCTCAACAAAATGGGATTGTTGAGAGAAAGCACAGACACTTGTTAAATGTTGTTAGGGCTCTTTTGTTTCAGGGAGGGTTGCCTCTTAATATGTGGACTGAATGCATTATAACTGCTACTCATTTATAAAAATTATATTCTCTCAAACACTTGAGATCTTTTGGATGTCTTGCATATGCCACTATTTTGAATAATAGTGATAAATTTGGTTCTAGATCTGAAAAATGTGTCTTAATAGGATATTCAAATTATAAAGGGGGATACAAATTATTTAGTTTGGATAAAAAACAGATTGTTTTTTTATAGAGATGTTAAGTTTTTTGAGGATATCTTTCCTTTTAAACAAAAACTTGATATGTCTAATGAACAATCTGTTCCAGGACTAAATAATGAGGATTTCAAAAGAGTTGTAAACAAGCATGTATCCCCCTCGCGGGTTTATAAAACATTCAAATGATTGAAAAGCGAGGTTATGAACTCACCTCGAGCGAGTTAATCAATAATATACTTCACAAGTGAAAAATGCGTCACTAAAACTCCCGAATGCAACCTAAACAATTATAGGCCGTATAAGTACTAAGTTACTTTAAGTAAACTAACATCATATATAATTGTATATAGCTACATCACCATCTAATTGTGTTTGTGAAATAATATTTAAATCGCATTTGATAAATATTAATCATGTATTTGAACTCGTGAAATCGTATAAATAATGAAATCACTTTTGTAAAATAATATTTATAAAGCTTAAAACATGTATAAATATTATTTAAGTGATTCTAAAATGTTCTGTAAAAATTTATTTTAAAAACGAACCAACACTATTCATGTCAGGAAATAGTGCAAATGTGTAGAAATGTCGTAACTTTCACGTTTTAAGCCCGTTTTGCGCGTTTCTTATGCCCATATTTTCGTATTAAGACGAGTTATCAATATTTGACATTTTCATAATTTTAGTCCCCTGATGAACAATACTTTTACTGTTCACACCAGTTTTAAAGTTATTTTTATAGTTTTAGTTATCGTAAAACCCGTAAACGTCGTATTTTATTCGTTATAGTTTTGTTTTTAGCGATTCTTTCGAGCACGTTCTCGTAATTGAAAGTCCTAACTATTTATGAGGTTTACAAAAAATAAATGTTTCTGTCATGAATAGTAACTTTTATAAAAATAGTTTTATAAAAGTATTTATTGTCATAAACTTGCGAAATTCATAACTCTTTCGTTATTAATTGAAAAATTACGATTATTATCATTTTGAAATCCTAAAAATATGTACAATCTGTGAAAAATACTAAACTTTCCGTTTTAGAAGTATTTTATAGCTTACTTTTATAAAGTTTATTTTATAAAACCAGTATTAACGTAAATCGTATTTTTATCGTATCTTTTTCGTTATTAATCCGTTTTTCGAGTTTCTTATCTTTTTAGAATCGTCATGAGATGTACTATATTTCTAAGACACAATATGGCTGTCACAATACATGAACCAAAATAGCCCTTTTGAAATCCATGTGTATACTTATTTATATAACTTGTTTTATATATTTTTCAATTTAGTAAATTTCCACAAATCTCCAACATCTCTTTATATCATAAGTCATATATATAATAGTGTCCATATTTTGTCCATGAGTCCATATTATCAAGTCCTTAATAACTCCTTCAAATCACAACTTATTATGTCACTTTTAATTACAAGTTTAAAAATAAACCCTAATTTAACAAGTTTTGTACATAGACTTTTTATACATAAACCACTAGTTTACAAGACTTAAATATCTATTTTAACATGATATTATCAACATCATAACTTATGTAAAAGTATACAAATCGATAATCACAAGTAAAATCCTTTTTACATGTTCAAAAGTGTCCTAATGGTGATTTTGCTATATAGAACTAATATACTCATATAATCATGAAAATGAAAAGTTAAGGGCCCTTAGTTAACCTTATGATGAGGTATGATGATGAGAAATATAATCTAAACCCTTGTCTAGATACAAAACCAAAGCTTGCACCCTTTAAAACCCTAGATTTCCAAAGAAACCCTAATCTTGTAAATACTTGCTTACACCTTGCAAACCTTTAACCAACCCTTCAAAACAGCTTAAGACATCTTAGATATGATGTAGGTATGTGTGTATAAGTGGTAGAAAAACTTGTATGGTTTGTGTGAGAGGGTAACTTTGAGCCGTGAGCTTCAAGAGAGACAAATAGAGTGATAAGTTGATTTTTTTAAGTGTTAAGTGTTGTGTTGTGTTATCACTTGCATACATGTATTATATATGTAAAAGGTGGTCAAAGATAGCTAGGAAATGACCAAAGACTTGCATGTGGGAAGGCTTTTGGTCTTGGAACAAGATGAGGAAAACAAGGGTGATTAATGTTGGTGTTCTTATGTTTCCTAATGAAGACATCATCCCATGAATTTAAGGAGATGTGTTTACTAGCTAGATATCTTGGTGTAAAAGATAGAAAGTATTATTTTGTGTAAAAGAAAAGGTAATAAGAGTATACTTGCACTTTTTATTGAAAGTATGAGTAGTAACTTTTAATTCTTATGTAAACTTGGGAAAATCAAAAAAAAATTGTATGTCTTGCTTATTTCTTTTATATACGGAACGTCCCACTTCATAAGTGTGGGTAAAGTATTATAAATTTTGATCATTGGAAATACAAAAATAGGTATTGGTTGAAGCGTAGATTAATTTTGTGGTTCCGGGAATGCCTAAACTTAATTTATCACGAAACGTAAACACTTTACGTAACCAATAAAAATAAAATGAGTAAAGCTAATAATTATCCTCAAAATAATTATATAATACTTACTTGACATAAACATTAATTAGTTTGGCGCCCGTTTACGTTGAATGATTATATTTAACTTACGCGATTTAACCCAATGACGCAAAATAAAAGCGAACGCGTACAATACCAAAAATAAATAGTGAATTTATTGATGACGTAAATGACCTTAAAACACGGGGTGTTATAGACTCCCCCCGTTAAATGAGCCTTGTCCTCAAGGCTTACGATGCGGCACTTGACGACAGTGCGGGCTTTATGAAGAGATGTGGGTAATTTTTTTTATGAATAGTAACTCCAACGGCTATGAACAGTAGCCCCAACGGCTACTCCCTCCCTTTAAATACCAAATTTTTATCCTCCATTTCTCCACACAACACTTAATCTTTCACTTACATTTTCTTTTATCCAATCCTCAAAAATGTTGCACATCATCACGCTCTTGGCGATGGCTACCGCGATAGCACTCGCCATTTATCTTGCCTACTTCCCATATGAAGAAGGATTTCAGTATCTGGCCTTTATTCTAGCAATTCTCGTGCCCTTCATCGTTCTTGCAATTGGCGTGGATCTCGTTTGGAAGAAATAGATATTATTGCTAGGGGAGGGTCGAAATAAAACTTGTATTTCCTTTATGTTCTTATGTAATCTTATTTCTAAGATAATAAATGGATGTTGTGGCAATAAATCTTTTTGTTATTTTTATTTATGCCTTTCGATAATTTCGTTGCCACGCTTGGTAATTCGTTTGCATTTCCCTTCTAAATTGATTTAACTTGGGTGTTTCAAGATTTGTGATGTTGGTTTAATATTTGTTGTTGCAACCAAGGCTCGGCTCCTAGTGGGCTTTTTTTTTTGATGTCGACTTTATATAGTAAGGTGGAGTGAAGGTCTGCTTAGTTGCTACGGTTACTGATTCGATTTCCAGAAGTAAACGCGTTTTATGAATACTCACACAAAACTTGATGCAAATAGAAAATTGTTTCTTGACAAATGCGATGCTCATTTTTGTCATAACAGTGATGTGAGAAATAGTTTTATAACGAAATGAAATAGTCAATAAAGTAAACGTGAAGTAGCTCATAGGGTGACAAAAAAAATATGGTTTATAGGTTGACATCAAGATTGTTTCTAAAGAGATAGGTCATAACAAGTATAAAGAACATCCGAACGAACGCAGAAGTAGTCAAAGAGAATGAACGTAAAGAATTATTCAATCAACAAAATAAACGTAAAAAGTCGTGTTCGAAAGGTAGGTTCTCCAAGGTGACACGTATGAGGTGACAAGTTAATTGTCGTACTCCCATCAACTGGAAGACTTCAAAACGATGGATTACGAAACAACATGTGCGATCATAAGAAGAGTGTTCCAACTCGGAGTCGAATGGTAAAGTAACTAGTAGAATTTACAAAATATG
>BQNB010075063.1:709-31591 GCA_026074375.1 Tanacetum coccineum | reverse complement strand
TTTGCAAAACTTTGCTTAAATCTTCATAAAACAAGTTTAAAAATGGTTTCTAAAAACTTAAAGGGGGTGTTTGGCACAAGCGGTACTAACTTATAGTTAGTACTGTTTGTTCCATTTTGACCCATTTGGGAACTTTGAAAATCATTTTTGAGGTTTTTTAATCTGTTTTAGGTAAATGTTTTAGTTTAGAATTGATTGTTAAGGATTTGTGTAAGCTTAACTTAAATATGTGGTCATTAAAACAGTTTAGTGTAGCTTAATTGATTAGGACTTTTAAATTAGCTTTTATGCATTAGTTTTGTATTGTTTTAAGTTGTTAAAATGCAGTAGAGTAGGTGTCTTTAAGTGTGCATGATAGTCTTGTGTTTTATCAAAATCTGTCAATTTTTAACTAAGTGTTGAAAAAAGAAGAAAATGCTTTGTCAATTGCTTTTTGTGGCTTATCCTTTATTTCAAACTCTCTTTTGAAAGATGATATAAGTTCTTTGAGGGCTAATTTCAATCTGTTTGGTGGTCTTATAGTCATAAGGTTCTGGTTGTTAGCTTATTTTTAAGCTCAAAAGTTTGGTTTTGTAAAGATTGCAAAAAATTTCTAAGTGTTGTGTCTGTGTAGACATCTTTTTCATTAAGCTTTTTAAGGGCCTATTTGATTTTCAAACTTCTTTTTGAAAGTGGTTTTAGATAGCTTATTGTTCAAGGTTCTCAGTGGTATAAGCCTCTTTGCCATAAGGATCAATCTAGGGACTTATTTTTAATCTCAAAAGTACCCCTTGTGGCTGTGTGATTGACAGTTTTGAACTTATAGCTTATTTGCTTTTCATTGCTTATTTGCTTGTTTACCTAGCTTATTTGTATTTAGTTTTACTTATTAGGATAGTTTAAGTCCCTTTTAGTTTATTTCTTTTAGTTTAAAGCTTATTTGAGCTTATTTGCATTTTAGTCTAAAATTTCAAGTTAAAAAGCCTTTTTAGTGAATCTGTCTTACTAGCTTATCTTAGTTGCTTATTTTTGTTCAAAATTGCTTATTAGGTGTCGTTAAGTATCTGTTTTAGCTTATTTTTCATTTTTCACTAGCTTATTTGTTCTTAAGATGCCAAACAGTTAAGCATTTTTTTTCTTTTTCTTCTATTTAGTGTAAAAAGCTTATTCTGTCACTTTGACAGCTTATTTTTGTACTTATTCGTGGCTTATATAAAAAGTGTCTTTGTAAAAGTTGCTTATTTATCGCTTATCTAAAAAGTTATAAAAAAGGCAAATAAAAAACATTTGAGAGTTGGGGGAAGTCTCAAGTGAGCAGGACTCGAACCCGAGACCTCAACCCTCACTCACCAAACATTTTTAACACACACCTCTACTACACAAGCACCCTTGGGTCTTTTCCGTTTTGTTTTGCACACTTTAATAAGCTGTTTTAACTTATTTAACAGCTTATTTGATAAGCTGTTTTCTCACCCTTATTTTTATTAAATTCTTCACTGTTCAATGCACATTTCAGGATTTTTTCAGAATTTTTATAATTAGTTTAGTATTTTTAATCATTTAATTTCATTAAAATCATTTTTAATTCATAATAAATTATAAAAAAGTCAAAAAAATATAATTCTTTTTTAGAAAATTTTCTTTTATCAGATAGAACCTAGGAAAATTAGATTTGCTCTCGTAGGGTTAAAATTGCAAAATTTGATTTTTTAAAGAGCGGGATTGAATCCCGTTCACGTTTTTTGTGTTTTTAAGCTTAAATAACTTTCGTTTTTGGTCTAGTTTTTTTAGTTCTTATCTTTTAGTTAAGTAGGACTTATAAAAAGTCAAAATGATACTTTTAGGAATTAATTTTGATAAATTAGGGTTTTTTAAGTCTACGGTTTTAAGGATTCTCGTTGCGTTTTTAGTTAAATTTGTGGTTTGCCTTATTTAAATTGTTTATAGTGTAATTACATAAATTTTCCCGTAGATTTAGAAAACCAATCAAAATCTTTGTTCCATTCAAGCATCAAATGTCAAACCGACTTTCGACTTTCCATTGCATTCCTCGTTGGGGATAAACGACCCGGGAATATCATATACTACTTCCGGATTTTATTGATTTTCTTTCTTTGAACCTTATCAATGGTAACTTGGTTTGGTTTGGTTAATATAAGTAGTATATTATTATTATATATTATTTATACGTACCTAAAGCCAGAAATCAATTTTTGGCGCCGCTGCCGGGGAGGCCGTGAGACGATTATCGAGTTGAAGTTTGTTGTGCCTTGAAGACCCTTCCTTGTGAAGTTATTTTCTTTATAAAAATATAAAAATACAAAAATATTTTTCATTTTCTTTTATTAGTATATAAAAACAAGAAAAATCAAAAACATAAAAACATTGTCCTAAATAAAGATAAACAATTCATCATCAATATAATGCTTTCAACTGAAGCATTATCATAATAAGTTCCCGAATCAAAGATTAAAACTTGCCTTTTGTGTCACTTGCGAGGTACGGCTCACCTTTAATTGATTAACAAACTACAAGAGGGGTATAAGGAGGGTTGTTCCGAGGAACTACGACCCGAAAGGAGAAGGATTTTAATAAGCTTCGCGCTTTCCCGCTCCTCCGCTCCTTTGTGCGTTTTTCTTTTAAAGAGCTACCGTGAAGCTTGTTGATTAATTGGTTTAAGTTGTCTTATCTCATTTTGTCCTTTAATAAAATGAATTGTTTAAAAAACCTAAAAACCCAAAAATAATCTTCTTTTTCTTCTTATCCATTTAATTCTTTTCTTAACCCTCTATATTGTTTAATTCTTATGGCGTCACTCGATTATCGTTTGAATCCTATTTACACGATTAAAGAGTGTTCGTCTTGTGGATCTTTGTATAATAAAGAATGTTGTTCGAATATGGGTTTCGTTGGCAAGTTTGTTCGTGATCCTAATAAAACACCCGACTCGTCTCAACGACCCCCTCATAATTGTCCCAAGTGTGGAAACCCGGTTGATGGTCCATATTGTCGAGGATGTGCTCTATTACGAAAGAAATTGAAGGAAGTTTGGTCTACAATTTGTTATGAAGATGAAATTTTCCAAGACCTTCTAAACCCTTTCGAGTCATCCAACGACAAAACTAATGTTGTTAATTTACCTCAAGAGCCATTCGTCTTCAATCAAGACACCGGTGAAAATTCTTCACAAAGTCCTCCACATATTGACCACCATTGTTGTTACGAGTGTGGTGATTCGTTAGACGATATTTTTTATCAACGATGTACTTGCAAGTCTTGTGGGAAAGGTGCTCATTATGGTTATAATTGTCCACCGCAAGTTCCGATTATCTCTAATCCGGAACCATGCAACAATCAAACCGTTGATGAGCTCCCACAAACTTTGCCAAGTTTCGATCCGACATGCTATTCTGGAGATGGAAATTCATTCACTTATGATTCCACTCCTAATTTTGTCAATGATTCTCCTAACGTTTTTAACCCACCTCCACAACCCCAATACGTGCCATACTCTTGTGAGTTATGTGGGAACGATGCCCATCATGGTTATGATTGTCCACCTCAAGTCCCGTTTGTCTACAATCAGGACCCGTGTTTCAATCAAAACTTTGATTATTTTCCACAAACTTCACCGAGTTTTCCATAACAATATCCTTGTTGTGAAGATTGTGGGGGTCCTCACGAGACTTTTCAATGTCAACCGATGAATTATTACGAACCTAATCCGTGTTATGATTCTAATTATTTCGGTTTTGACCAATTTCAACCCCCACAATATACCGTCAATCATCCAATCTTCAATGCTCAAAATGAGCTTCTAAATTCTCAAAATAAGATCATGGAGCAAATGACATCCATATGTGATATGGTTGGTCAATATATGCAAAAGAAGGAAGAAGATAAGCGAATTGCGGAAGATCAAGCGGCTAAAGATCGATATTGGAAGATTCCCATTTGCTACGATGATGACGATGACGAGGAAAGTTCTATTCCCTTGAAAGATATTATTATTTCTGGACTTCCTCCGTGTGTTGCAATCACACCCGTTTTATACACTATTCCGGCAACGGAATCGGACGAAGTAATAAAGTCTAGTGTCGAGAACCTTGTCCAAATCCCAAGTGAGTCCGAGGGTATTCCCGATAATATGTGTGATGTGCCTTTTCGTGATAATTCTCCGCCTCTTGACATTTCAAAAGATCAATTTGAGGGTTTCTCTGATTCTAACGATGATTCTACTTCGATTGATGACGATTCTTTCTCTATTGACGACATCGATTATGTTGAGGCATCACCTCCCGATTCTGAGCTCGTCAGCTTAGAGGAGGTGAAGGATTTTCACACGGAAGATGGAGAGATTGAGGACGATATTCTTCGTGAAAAATTATCGAAAATCAATCTTCTCATTGCTAAGATCGAAGCAATTAATTCTAATCTTCCTCCATCTTTCAATTTTGTGACCAAGTATCCCTCCACATTTCCTAACTCTTTCTTGGAGGAGACTAACACCTTTGATAATTCTATACCCGAATCTGAAACTTTCTGCTTTGATTTGGAAGAGAATAGTAGTGGCAGTACCACTACTCGTTCTGATTATTCTCTTCCGGATTATGAAGCTTTCTATCTCGATGACGATCATATTAAAGAGAAAAGTAGTGGCAGTACCACTACTCAGTCTGATATTTCTCTTTCTAAATATGATTCGTTTATCTTTGATCTTTCGAATGATCCGTTTCCTCCTGCCGATAGGAGTGACTTTTATCATGAGGAGTTCGCCGATGAACTTGCTCACATCATATCTCCACCGGAGTATGATTGTTTCTATTTTAAGAGTGAGCCCGATCCGGGTGAGTTGACTAGTATTGTTGACTCCGGGATTCGTGAGAACGTTCTTTCTACGACAAATGTGAATTTACCATTCGAGGATGACCAATCTCCTCTCTAGGCATATGTTGTGTGGATCTTTATTTCTTTTCTCACGTTTCCCGTTACTCCTCCATATCTTCTCTCTTGTGGGAATGAAGATACCATTTTTGACCCCGGCATCTCCATTTATCATTCTTTTATGCCGAGTGTATCTCATCGGAGTGGAACTTTCATGAAATTCAATGTTTATCCAAACCACTTGAATGAAAGTCCGATGGAGATTTTATCTTCCACTTGCTCCCCCATGGACCAATGAATTCGGGGTCGAGTCAGGCTCAAGACTCGGTTAACAAAAATAAGCGCTTTGTGGGTGGCAACCCATGCTTATCTTAGTTATATTATGTAGTAATGAATAAGTGTTTTTTGTTGTGAGATGGTGTGCCTCTTTCCATTCTCATTTGCTTGTGTTTTTGTGATTGTCCAGGATTGTCCCGGATTTTTGAAGCCTCTCGTGCTCGCGGTTTTGTCCTTCGATCACTCGAGCTTCAAATCCTCAGCTTCATTTGGGAAATCCAATATCCTAATCTAATCGACTAATGTTTATCTTTAAGCATACCTAATAAACGACTTAGAATATACGTAGAGACCCTTCTTAAAACATTGAGGACAATGTTTAATTCTAGTATGGGGGGATCTATCGATTTGATTGTGCCTGCAGCCGTTGTTTTCACATAATCCCGTTTTTACCACCAAAATACCAAAAAATGAAAAAAATTAAAATTTTTCAAAAACAAAATAAATGTTTTGTCACAATTTTGACTTTCCTGCTAGGTAGAAGGAGAATAAATTTTGACTCGATCGAGTGTGTTGAGCTCTAGCTTGTTCCTTAACTTTTAGGCTAAGCGTTCGCGAAAATTCACGAAGAACAAAAAATGATAGAGTTGAGTATGAGTTGGATGCTAAACAAGGATTAGTTGGAAATCTTAAAGAGCTCATGTATGTAATTTTTGGCTTTTTCTCCCATAAGCTCCTAACCGGACTAATAATACGTGTTATTTTTGGAGATTAAACTTAAATCAACAATTTTTATGTAGTTAATAGCAAAATTTTTAGTCTTAGATCAAACTTATACTTAAATTTTTCAAAAAAAAGTCTTCTCCATATAAAGTTTAATCTTATATATATATATATATATTATTATATATATTTATTATATTATATAAGATTAAAGATTAACTTTTATATAAAGAAGATTTCTTTTGAAAAATTTAAGTATAGTTTGATCTAAGACTAAAATTTTTGCTATTAACTACATAAAAATTGTTGATTTAAGTTTAATCTCCAAAAAAATAGCGCCGTATTTTAGACCGATTAGGAGCTTATGGGAGGAAAATCCACAAAATTACATACATGAGCTCTTTAAGATTCACAACTATCCTTGTTTACATCACAACTAACTACTCAACTCTATCATTTTTTGTTTTGTGAATTTTCGCGAAAAACGCTTAGCCTAAAAGTTAAGGAACAAGCTGAGCTCAAACACGCTCGATCGAGTCAAACTTTTTCTCCTTCTACCTAGCAGGAAAGTCAAAATTGTGACAAAACATTTATTTTGTTTTTGAAAAAAATTTTATTTTTATCATTTTTTGGTATTTTGGTGGTAAAAAAGGTGATATATGTGAAACAACGGGCTGTTAGGCATAATCAACTCGATAGACCACCCTATACTAGAATTAATCATTGTCCTTATTGTTTTAAGAATGGTCTCTAACGTATTTTCTAAGTCGTTTATTAAGTTATGTTAAAGATAAAACATTTAGTCGATTAGATTAGGTATTGGATTTCCCAAATGAAGACCAGAGGATTTGATGCTCGAGTGATCGAAGGACAAAAATCGCACGTATGGTATATGAGTCGTACAGTACTTTTTCGGGATTTGAGGCTATGAGCAGAGTTTTTCCCGTTTTGGTTTTGCGTTGATCGCATGAGTTTAAGCATAGTTTGTGTTGTTTAGACGAGGCACGTTGGGTTAGGCTCGCGGCGTTGTGTTCGTCTCAGACGATCGCAATGAGCGGTGTGGTGTTTATTATCTGATTCTGTACGCTCGGGCTTGAAGCGGAAGCGCTAGAGCGTTGCGATGTTTTGTGAGCACTGAGCTTACTCGTTTACTAGCACGAGTCGCCCGGATACGTGAGCAGAACCTGTTTCCGAGCATCCCGTGTATGAGTCGTAGTATTCGGATGACTCGTGGAGGATCGACATTGAGACGATGGTCGTGATTGCCGACTCTTCTACGTTCTGGCAAGTATTACGACTCGTTCGTAACGGGTGCTCTAGATGCCTGCGCACGTGTGCGCTAGTTGGGCCTCATGGGCCTAAATCCTCGCCGTGATAGCCCATATGTCCTGGGCTTCCCCATAGGCAGTACCATTTGGGCCTTGGAAGCCCGTATTGGTGTCGCTATGGCCCATTCATTATGGGCCTGGGTATAAGTATTATTCGTGGGTCGGGTTCATGACCCGAGGTTGGACTATACGTCATCACTTTAGTCCCCTATTTGATGATGACAAAAAAGGGAAGGAGATTTGATGATTTGCAACTTTTAGATCCTTGGTAGCTTAAGAGGAAGTTTTCATTCGTATATTAACTTCATGGGAAGTTCATGCTTATTTGGTTTTGTCATTATCAACTAGGTGAAGATTGTTGGGAATTATATTTGAGTTGATAAGACAAAACACGAATGAAACAAAATGGAAACAAAAGGACCAAAGTCGTCATTATGGGATTATACAAGATGTAGAAGAAAATAAAGATTTGGTAAACAAGAGATAAAGATGAAGAGATAAAGCTGAATATTTAATTGATTTACTCATTAATATCTTTTAATTGTTTCCATGTAAAGCCTTGACTCCTTATCCTATAAAAGGAGGTCCAGGCATATTGTTTTAAGCATTCAGAAAAGTGTGTGTTCATCATATGAGAGTCTACTAGATACAAAAGTGTGCACATGAACTCTCGGTTCTCTTGTCGGATTATCAAAAATATCCTCCACCACATCCATAGTGAAATTGCCCAGCTCAGGCTCAATCTTAAAGTAGAAATGTTCATACTACGATGGAGATATGATGTGAGCGAGTTCACCGGCGAACTCCTCATGATAAAAGTCACTCCTATCGGCAGGAGGAAAAGTATTGATTGAAAGATCAAAGATGAACGAATCATATTGAGAAAAATCAGCATTAGTAGTGGTACTGCCACTACTCTTCTCTTCAATATGATCGTCATCGAGATAGAAAGCTTCATAATCCGGAAAAGAATAATCAGAACGAGTAGTGGTACTGCCACTACTATTCTTTTCCAAATCAAAGCAGAAAGTTTCAGATTCGGGTATAGAATTATCAAAGGTGTTAGTCTCCTCCCAGAAAATGGTAAGAAATGTGGAGGGAGACTTGGTCACAAAATCGAAAGATAGAGGTGGATTAGAATTAATTGCTTCGATCTTAGCAATGAGAAGATTGATTTTCGATAATTTTTCATGAAGAATATCGTCCTCAATCTCTCCATCTTCCGGGGTAACAATCTCCACCACCTCTAAGCTGACGAGCTCAGAATCGGGAGGTGATGCCTCAACATAATCGATGTCGTCAATAGAGAAAGAATCGTCATCAATCGAAGTAGAATCATCGTTAGAATCGTAGAAACCCTCAAATTGATCTTTTGAAATGTCAAAAGGCGGAGAATTATCACGAAAAGGCACATCACATATTTTTTTGGGAATACCCTCGGACTCACTTGGGATTTGGACAAGGTTCTCGTCACTAGACTTTATTACTTCGTCCGATTCCGTTGCCAGAATAGTGTCGAGATGCTCATCCTCCATTATAAGAGAGTCAACGGGCTCCTCGGTTAATAAAACGGGTGTGATTGCAACACACGGAGGAAGTCCATAAATAATAATATCTTTTAAAGGAATAGAACTTTCCTCGTCATCGTCATCATCGTAGCAAATGGGAATCTTCCAATATCGATCTTTAGCCACTTGATATTCCCCAATTCGCTTATCTTCTTCCTTCTTTTGCATATATTGATCAACCATATCACATATGGATGTCATTTGCTCCATAATCTCATTTTGAAAATTAAGAAGCTCATTTTGAGCATTGAAGATTGGATGATTGACGGTATATTGTGGGGGTTGAAATTGGTCAAAACCGAAATAATTAGAATCATAACACGGATTAGGTTCGTAATAATTCATCGGTTGACATTGAAAAGTCTCGTGAGGACCCCCACAATCTTCACAACAAGGATATTGTTGTGGAAAACTCGGTGAAGTTTATGGAAAATAATCAAAGTTTTGATTGAAACACGGGTCCTGATTATAGACAAACGGGACTTGAGGTGGACAATCATAACCATGATGGGCATTGTTCCCACATAACTCACAAGAGTTTGGCATGTATTGGGGTTATGGAGGTGGGTTAAAAATGTTAAGAGAATCATTGACAGAATTAGGAGTGGAATCATAAGTGAATGAATTTCCATCTCCAGAATAGCATGTCAGATCGAAACTTGGCAAAGTTTGTGGGAGCTCATCAATGGTTTGATTGTTGCATGGTTCCGGATTAGAGATAATCGGAACTTGCGGTGGACAATTATAACCATAATGAGCACCTTTCCCACAAGACTTGCAAGTACATCGTTGACAAAAGATATCATCTAACGAATCACCACACTCGTAACAACAATGGTGGTCAATATGTGGAGGACTTTGTGAAGAATTTTCACCGGGGTCTTGATTGAAGACGAATGGCTCTTGAGGCAAATTAACAACATTAGTTTTGTCGTTGGATAACTCGAAAGGGTTTAGAAAGTCTTGGAAAATTTCATCTTCATAACAAACTGTAGACCAAACTTCTTTTGATTTCTTTCGTAATAGAGCACATCCTCGACAATATGGCCCATCAACCGGGTTTCCACACTTGGAACAATTATGAGGGGGGCGTTGAGACGAGTCGGGTGTTTTATTAGGATCACGAACAATTTTGCCAACAGAACTCATATTCGAACAACATTCTTTATTATACAAAGATCCACAAGACGAACACTCTTTAATCGTGTAAATAGGATTCAAACGATAATCGAGTGACGCCATAAGAATTAAACAATATAGAGGGTTAAGAAAAGAATTAAATGGATAAGAAGAAAAAGAAGATTATTTTTGGGTTTTTAGGTTTTTTAAACAATTCATTTTATTAAAGGACAAAATGAGATAAGACAACTTAAACCAATAATCAACTAGCTTCACGGTAGCTCTTTAAAAGAAAAACGCACAAAGGAGCGGAGGAGCGAGAAAGCGCGAAGCTATTAAAATCCTTCTCCTTTCGGGTCGTAGTTCCTCGGAACAACCCTCCTTATACCCCTCTTATAGTTTGTTAATCGATTAAAGGTGAGCCGTACCTCGCAAGTGACACAAAGGCAAGTTTTAAATCTTTTGTTTGGGAACTTATTATGATAATGCTCAAGTTGAGAGCATTATATTGATGATGAATTGTTTATCTTTATTTAGGACAATGTTTTTATGTTTTTGATTTTTCTTGTTTTTATATACTAATAAAAGAAAATGAAAAATATTTTTGTATTTTTATATTTTTATAAAGAAAATAACTTCACAAGGAAGGGTCTTCAAGGCACAACAAACTTCAACTCGATAATCGTCTCACGGCCTCCCCGGCAGCGGCGCCAAAAATTGACAAGCTTCTGACTAACCCTTTTAAATATATATATAAATAAATATATAATATACTTATAAATATATAAATATAAGGATAAGAATCAAAAATCTCTCAATTGTAGTAAACCGGAAGTATGATTCCCGGGTCGTTATGTCCCAACGAGGCGTGAATTTGAAAATCAAGAATCGGTTTGTGAACAATGCTTGAATGGTCAAAGATTTGATTAGTTATCTATTTCTACAAATAAAATGCAAATACACGTAAAAGAAACCCTAAAACGAAAGCTATTTAAGTTAAAACCTCAAACGCGAACGTAAAAACGCGACTTAAAAACCTAATTTATCAAATTTTAATCCTAAAGTGATTTTTTTAACTTTTATAAGTCCTAAGTGACTAAAAAGAAAGAATAAAGAAAACTAGACCAAAAAACGGAAGTGATTTAAAGTTAAAAACGCGAAGAAGAGAACGGGATTAAATCCCGTTCTTTAAAAAAAATTGCAAAATTAACCCTACGGATGCAAATTTATTTTTCCTAGGTCCTACATGATAAAAGAAAATTTTGAAAAAAAGAATTTTATTTTTTTGACTTTTATTTTTTTAATATGAATTAAAAACTGTTTTATAGAAAATTAATTATTAAAAATAGTAAACAAAATGTGAAAAATCTGAAAAATTGCAAGAAAATACTCTAAGCTATGAGGAACCTAGGAAAAATGCAAACTTGGTGAAACAGCTTAAAAATAAGCCGTAAATAAGCCACAAAGGGCTGAAAAGCAAAGAGGGAAAGTGAGCTTATATAATTGTTTGTGCAAAGAAAGGGTAGATAGCCCTACTGGTGCTTTTGGTAGCAGAGTGTGTGTGTGGGACGTTTGGTTTGCAAAGGGGAGGTCATGGGTTTGACCCCCATGGCCTCTTCTTTTTTAAAAACATTTATTTATTTATTTTTTTAAACTTATAAAACTAAGAAAATAGACAACTTTAAAAAAAAGACAACTTTTTTACAACTAAAAAATAAGCTGGAATAAGCAAATGACAGTTTTAGACTTAAAGACTTAATGAACTAAGTTAAGTGAATTATGACTTTTTAAACACAATAATCTATCAAAAAGCTAAATAAGCTAATACTAAGCCTAAAACTAACCTAATAAGCACCTAGGGGACAAAAAATGAGCAACTAATAAGTTGAGACTTACTTCAAAGAAACTCAACAGTACTTACTCAAGGTAAGTACTGCTAGCTTAATCCTAAAACTGAATAAGTTCTAAAAAAACTCAATAAGCTCTTGGAAAGAGCTTGAAACTGTGTTTATCTAAACTTTTAAACCTAATAAGCACTAGTGAACAGGTATAAGCTAACAAAAGAAACTGAAAATAAGCACAATAAAGGGGACATATTTTGCTTTTTTTTAATTCTAAGTGCAAAAATGCAAAACTGTTAAGCTACTTTATGGCTAATTAAGCTAGTGGAAAACACAAATAAACAAAGACAGCTAATCAACTACTCCTAATAAGCATATTAAGCAAAAATAAGCAAGGACAATAAACTAGAAAGGCCATGAAAAAGCAAAAAAGTAAAGAGGCAAAAACTGGTGATAAAACAGCCCCGAGGGGGACTTTCAAGCTTAAATTTAAGCAACCTATTGGATCCTTATGGCTTAAAGCCCTATACCTCTGAAAAGAGTGGTCAATAAGCTACTAAAATCAGCAATTTAAAATGGGTTTGAAATTCAAATAAGTATGGAAAAGGGCTTATGGAAAAGCATGTTCACACATTTTGCTTCTTTTTGGTTTTCCTTTTAAAGGACAAATGGGCAATTGCAGGCCTAAATTTACCTGAGTAAAACTATTCTAGGGTAAAATATAAGCTGAAACAGATTAACAATGGCCTCCAATGGGCTTATGCTTCAATTTACCTGAGTAAAACTAGTTAGGTGAGGGTTTGCACCGTTAGTCCTTTGGGACTAACATTGTTAATCATTTAAGGACTAACGGTGTAAGGATAAGGAGAGTGTGGGCTTAACGTCCGTTAAAGGGTTATGGTTAAAAAGGTTGGGTCGGTGTTATTATTTAAGGGTGAAATGGGCTCGGTTAAAAAGGATTAGGCTTTTATATCAAATGGCTTATGGGCTTTTAGGGTACAAAAGGGTTTTATTTATATAAAGTGGGTTGATCCGGGCCCACTAGGTGGGTACGGGTGGGCCTATTTTATGATGATAAGGTTTCGGGTTCGTTTTTCCATGCTCTTTCCAAAGCCGTGCTCGGTTTTATCCGGTTTGGCCTTGTTTTTCGTCCTTTAGTGAATATTCGATACCTGCACAGTACAAACACAAAAACAAGCATATATTTAGCATTTTATGTGCGTTTTTGATCTTTTAGGGTCGTTTTATTAAGTAAAAGGTATGTGTAATTACACACATACCATGCACATTCAAAAAATTGTTCAAAACTGCAATATATGTAAAGACCTCAATCAAATGTTTCTTGCATGAAACATTTTAATTATGCTTTCAATTGAATAAAAGAGTTGTAAAAATTCAAAAAAAGTAACTCGGGTTAGGCAGGTTGACCCGAACCCGAATAGGCAATGTATTTTGACCCGATACAACCAAATACAATTTCCTATATATCTTCCATCACTTTTAACGGCGTAGCTTTCACAATAATAAGGGGAAACACGTCCCACTTTATTGAACAATTTAATGTTAACAGATCACAAATTTGAATCCAATGTGCATTGGTTACTCCAATAATTTAGGAGCGGCAATTTGACACTTTAGTTAGCAAGTATAGATGTTACAACTCCATTTAGATTTGTTGCACTATATATAGTACTTTAATGTATAAAAATAGCATATTGTTTGTATTCAATCTATGAACATATATATCGCTCCTAATACCTATATTTCTCCTAACAATGGGATTTGTCCTAATAACGTATGCATATTTTCAACTTATAAAATCTGTAAGTACCCTCGTTAGAAGTTACATAATACATGTTCCCTTGTAAAATTACCAACATGTCTCCCCTAGTTCGAACACCCAAAACAACAGGTCCATTTGTTTTTGGTACCTTATAGTTTGTGGTAATCCTATTTGAGAGACGACACTAAGTGATTCCCGTTTCATTGCTCTAGTGGTTCCACACATGCACCGGTCGCTGCTCCAATAGTTGCTGGCACTATAACAACAAAGAATGAAGTATCTCATAAGCAACAGTAACAATTTTAGCTAGCCATTGCACAAAAGACACTCATACATTTAAGTAACTTACACCATTAAGTTAACTCAGTTGACTCTTGTAGAGTGGGTTTACAAAAAGTAACAATATGTTCTTTAACAATTTATACGACACAATTCATCTTTAGCCCGCGTCATCCTAAAAGGCGTTGCTCGAAAAGTCTTTAAATGAAGTTACAAATTTCTAAATTTTATGCCACATGGAAGTTTGAGAATAAGAATATGTTGGCAAGTCCATCACAGTAGATAACACAAATACACACATGTTACATAGCCTAGTGAATTGATAGGTTATAATTGTTATTCAAGTCGATCCTAGTTATACAAAAGATAATAGTAATTTGCTTTACTTAATATGCCAGTATTGAGGAAAAAGATGCTCCATTACCAAAACAAAAGAGAAATAAATGCAGAATAATTTTTTCATATGCTTACCCGAATTCAAACACATCGGCTTTTTCATAAACGGCGCCTTCCTCCATGTTTTTCACAGTCCTCCAACCGGGTCAGACTTCATGAATTTCTGATCACAGTGCATAAAAGCACATCAGCATAAATAAGGTTAACATGCCACTCTTAAAAGTTTATAAATGAGGTGTATTTTAGTAGCAAAATTAATTGTATTATTACACTAAATTAGTTATAAATAGGTTGTAAGAAAAGAAAATTGAGTTAGCCTTCGACAATAATGACCTCGCTCATATAACTCTCTTATTACACCTGCTTCCAAAATACTTTGTAAAACAACAAAAGAAGATTCGGCAAAACATCACACATGGAAAAACTACAAGCACAAATAACCAAATTTTATGGTCATTTTATTATTATTTTTGTAAATAGCCTAGCACATACAAACGCACAAGTTGTAAACTTCTATTATGCTCTTTATATTAAGGGCTAATTCTTAAAAGAGTCCAAAACCATATTAAAAATGCCTCTTTCACATTTTCAATGTTCTTTTCTCAAACTAACCTAGTAAAACTTGGCAACTAAGCAACTTTATAAGAAATTGACATGTGTCCAGGTGTGTAAGAGATGTGTAAGGTATTTATACATGTTTTGTATATGGCAACTTTTACAATTTGGGACAACTGTACTTTGGGCAACTGATTTTTTAGTAATTTTACCCCATTATTTTATGTTTAAATAGTTTGTGGCAACTTGTACATTAGGGCAATCAAATAATATTTTTTTGGGCAACTAATTGGTGGGTGTAGTTTTTTATAATATTTATGTTTTTCAATTTTTTGTATTTTATTACTCGTAATATTTAGTGTGTGTATAATACACACTTAATTGATACAGAGATGAATACTCTTCCTTTTCTCCCGCTCTCTCCAGCTCTTTTCATCATTATCATCCACCTCCATATTAATTGCAGTTTAGTTATTTTTGTTCTTTGTCTTCAAAAACATTTTAGAATTGTCTTCATCAACAGTTCATAATCGTCTTCAACAATAGTTGCTCTTCAATTTTGATTGGAAAAATATGGTATTCAAGGGTAAGTAGATACGTATTTTTATATTTTTGTTAATCATCATTTTAGTTATTTTTTATTTGTTATAGCCATTAAATAACAGTCGCCATTACTGTTTAAGATTATGTTATTGATTTGATATGTTAAGCTGAGTTTTTATTTTAGTTTTGTTAGATTAATAAGTTATTAGTTTTAAGGTTGACTTTATTTAGTTTTAGCTTCTCTTAAACTTAATTAATCATGCTTTTGTTTTGATTTTATAAGAAACTGTTGTTGATGGTTATGAATCTGTCAATTATAAGTTTTTACTAGTCTAATAAGTTTATGTGGAAATGAAACCTTGGGAATTACTGATTTGTGACTCTAGGGGGTGTTAGTTTCGGCTTATATGTGGGCTTATGTACAGGTATTTATTGATGACATGACATACTTTAAGCTTTAAAGTCTTATGTACAGGTAGTTAGTCGCGATTCACGTTTCAACAATTTCTTTATCTTTTCATTTTATGTATTAAAGAGATCTAACCTTCGTCATGTATCTTTTAAAGCGACGGGCTGGATCAATACACGATAAATAAGTTTCTCTCTGAAGTTTTCACCGGTGGTTCACATTCGCAAGGAAAGATTTGTTCGATAGTTAAAGAATCCGCGTCACAGAAATTTGACATGAAAGAAGAGGTCCTTTAATAACATTCTTATTACTTGCACGACATTTGAACTCGTTAATATGGAACTGATATGATTATTTCATGTGATTTTGACCCTTTTAAAGCGCTTGGAGTTAGCTGAAGAGCAGTACTTGCGGTTACTTCCTCAAACGAGTGTAACATGTGTTTTAAATTTCCATATGGTGGGTCACTATTTAACTCTATGTCCAAGGACTTCAGTTATAGTTTGACCGGATATCTAACCCATGAAAATCTGATGAATGCAGACCTCCCCAGCATTGCTTGCTGCTAAGGATGTTGTGATTGCGGGGATTTTGAAGAAGTAAGTGATCAAGTTTGACCAATAATTTTATTGATGGCAATTTTGACCCATTAGTCAGTCGATTTGGGTTATGCTTATATATCTGAAGGGGCAAAAGGTTAAAAATTAATTTAATTAAAAAGAATGGGTTGAAAATTGCTCATTTTGACCTGTTACCCGGGCGGCTTCTTTCAGCCATGAAAAGCTGTATTATGTATTCTAATACTCGAATGTGCTTCCCATGTCTGAACTAAAGGATGGGCAATATGTGTTTGACATACCAGCCGTTGCATACAGAGTTGGATTGCAAACTTTGACAGTATCTCAACAGTTGCAAATTCTGAAGGTTTGCTTCTACATAAGCGTAATGACCTTTATTATCTATTAATGTTTATGTCTTACATCACTTGCTTTTTTTATTAGTTGAAAGGAGAAATTACATATGAATTGAAGGATCCGTCTTATTGTTACATGATTTTAAATTTCCCGAAAGATGTATGCTCTTTGGCATCAGATCTAGCTAAATGGTTATCAGAGGTTGAGAGTTGCAAGGTAAATCGGTTTTCAACTTATATAGCATTTTACGTTGTTTCCGTCTCACTATAGTTTATCTATTAACACAGGTGCGCAAACTAGACGCTATGTATAATGTTGCACTCTTTGCTGTGAAAACATATGATAGAACAAACGGTTGCATCGATTCACAACATACACCATGCTTGCAGAAAAAGATCTTGGATTACTTCAATGCTGATAATGATAACGATATTCCAAATAAGATGGGCCAAACCAGGTTTAGAAGATCACTTACTTTAGTTGAAATACATATATTACGTAGTGAAAATATCTTTTATCATGTTGTACTAATTATATTGATTACTGACATCAAATATTGTTCATTGGCAGTCGGTTTTTAAGATCAGATATCAAGGTAACATATTTTGCATTATGATTGCATGATGTATTTATTCAGATAGGAGAGATCGGGAGGGTTTCAAAAGCAATCAAGAAATTGGACAAGGAACTCAAGGGCACTGATAAGCACAAGGTTTGTGCAGTGCAACCTTTCTTAGTCTTTCCTGTTACAGCAAATCTGTTGACTTTTATTTGACTTTGGTGTTCGATATTTGGTGATTTAGGTGTTCCTTCAGGGCAACTCCCATGCCAAGTTTACTCCTCGAGCAATTGCTAGGATTATGCATGGTTTAGCCAGTCCAGCATTTCCTTCTTCAACTTGGTCCAAAACTCATTTCTGGTAAGCTTTAAGATTATTTGGCTCGTTTTAGATAAAGACAACTCAAACGACCCATTTATACGCAAATGGGTCAAAGTTGCTACTTTTAATAATATTTAACTATTTCCTTTGGTTTCTATACTAATTGAATATTCTTGCAGGGGGAGGTATATACAAACAAACTTTGACGTCATCATGGAAGCAGCACAAGCAGAGCTGATAGCATCTGCGGGTTGACTTTATTTAGTTTTAGCTTATGTTGAACTTAATTAATCATGCTTTTGTTTTTATTTTATAAGAAACTGTTGTTGATGGTTATGAATCTGTCAATTATAAGTTTTTACTAGTCTAATAAGTTTATGTAGAAATGAAACCTTGGGAATTAATGATTTGTGACTCTAGGAGGTGTTTGTTTCGGCTTATATGTGGGCTTATGAGCTTATTTGATTTTAGCTTATATCTCATAAGCCCCAATTTTCTGGCTTATATTGAGAGTTATAAGTTTATCATATCCTAATAAACTTATATAATCCCACAAGTCTCAAAATAAGCCTGAAAATTAAGGCTTATGAAATATAAGCCAAAATCAAATAAGCTCATAATCCCCCATATAAGTGGAAACAAGCCACAAGCTAGTTTTAGAACTCACTCCAAAGAGCTAGCTCAAAGGAGGAAGGGACACCTAGACTAGGCTGTTTTAGCTTACATGCAACTCAAAACAGATATTATTCCTTGAGTTGTTTTTGAAATTTGACTTGTTTAATATCCTGTAATCCTGTAACATTGGTACATTACTACAAATATGATTGTAAAACCGGTATTGCTGACTCAAGTTTGCAATAGTTAGGTTTGTAGGGTGTAGTGAGGGTTTTGTTCCAGGATGTTAAGACAAAAAGATGTCTAAACTGTTCATTCTATCCATAAAATCATTGGTTGGTATCACACGAAGATCAATACTCTAGTTATGACAAAATAAACCGCACATGCATCCAAAATGATCCATTTCAGTGAATATTTTATTCACGAATAATAAAATCAAACTTGTTGACATTTGAGTATTGTAGTGTTTCAGAACATCAAATACACACCACTATGCATGCTTGCTCAAGGAACTACGTACGTATATGCACTAAGATCTAATCACATGAAGAAAATGTGTTCTGAAACAGAAGCTTGTCGCTATTATAAAGCTTTATACTCTTTAACCAAGTTACTAGTACACTTAAGAACCGAGTCTGCAGAAAGGTCACCTTTGGTATCAAGATACGGTGTATTAATTGCTTTAAGAGTTGATAATATTGTTCCAAAATCTTCATTCATGCACTATTCCTCCCCACTAAAAGAAAAGCGATTGAGAATCTCGAGAACCTAAACAATTATACCTGTATTTCATTTTGAGCGCGTTTTGCGCTTAGATTGTGGTTGTGCTTGGATGTACATGTTTAAGGTGTTAATTATGACGTCCAACAATTAGATTCATATAATTAGCTATAAAAAGGTGGATGTAACTAGGTCTGATGTATCTAGCTTTAACAAATAGTTCTTCTTGTATTGCTTATAAAACGGATGACTTGTAAAAACCTTGTATCCACAAAATCATTGGTTGGTAACTTGGTATCACAAGTATATCCATAGTATATCTATGAAAAACTTAAAAAAACAACCATGTACCTAAAACAACCCATATCAATAAGCGTTTTTTTTCACAAATAGTCAAATACTAATATCAAAATTGAATCTGTCAAAACTTAAGTATTGTACAATGTTCAAAACATCAAATACACAACACTATGGCATACTTTCTCTAAGAACTACTACATAATTACACTTAGGTCTACACACACAAAAATATTGTCCTAAAACAGAACAATGTCGCTATAATAAAGTTCTAAAATCTTTAACCAAGTTACTAGGATAAATAAGAACCGAGTCTACAGAAAGACCACCTTTCGTATGCGTGCAATCAATTTGTGCCAAAGAAAACTTTTATCTTTGTCGAATCATTTGAATTATCAACCATAAAATCTCCAACGTGGTGGTACTCCCAGCTCCCCATGTTCTCCAAGAAACACTTTGAAACTGCCTGTTGACCATCAGGTGTCGCAAGATGAAATTGGACAGGTTTTATGTCCCAGCCATGGACACCTTCCTGATTTGACAACCGCCGGCCTGGTCTTCGTGTAAACCTCCCAAACCGAAGCTTGAACAACAAGGAGTACGTACCAACTGGAAACTGAAAGTCAATGTCTCCTTCTACCTCAAGCCACCAAATTTGTTGAAGGTATGCAATCGTATGAAATCTGTTCAAAAGAAGAGGAGTTAGAAAGATGTACTAACAAAGTAACAATGTTAGAAAAAAAATTCTATAATGGGGCTTTTGCTAAATACGTTCTTAGGGGAACTAATTATTCAACCAACTTATGGTTATGGACCCATGGCCTTATGGCTAACTAATTATTCACATGAATAATCAAATTTAACTCTGAAAAGTATTATGGGAAACGCTAAGCAATTAACTGCCTACTTATGTTAACAACTTTTTTTTATAACCATGGTTTCTGACCTTTTATCCACTAACTCAAACCGGGTAGAGCCCTCCCTTTTCAAGGAGGTTGGTATGGCCACTTGAGTGATGATAGTCACAAACCCTTTGCCACTACACCAAGTTAACAGTTAACAACTTAATATCGATAAGTTCAATGCTAATCATAGCTAGTACGGAGTATTAGTTAGTGAAATAAGTGTAAGCTTCAACATTTCGTTAATCTAACTCAAACAATTATCTTCTAGTATAAATCCTAATGCACAAAATTAAAACTAAACAAGATTCACCTTGATTCATTAGTTAGAATATAATTCCAATATCTCTGATCATCAATTCCAGTGATTGACAGTGCCTTCGAACCAATTGACAAACAAACACCACCTGTCCTCTTATCCACCCAAAATTCCTGCAATAACAACAACAAAAAACCCCCCAATTACTCAACTTTGACTTTTTCTTTGCCAAAACAAGACATAATTAACTACCCTTCATCCAAATTACATCAGATTAATAGGGGTGTTTGTTCAAGCTTATTTTAGGCTTATGACCTTTTATAATTTCCACTTATATAGATATGAAGTTTAAGCAGGATATGATTAATCCAAAACTACTATCTGATGGTGACCATGTCCAATCAATGGTGCTTGTGATGGCATAGGTTCATCAATCTACATAAAAAACCATTTACTTATATAAATTAGTTATGATTTTAGATAAGAATAGTATGGTTGCAAGTTGATGATACATCAATGATTGTATATAAACAATCTGATGTAGTTTTAAGGAAAACAATGCAGGAAATTGACTCCATATACTTTCAAACTAAGTTATCCACATGCGTATATAAAGTATAATGATTGAGCGTTTACCCGTTTATCGTGCACTCGTGCACCGGTAGTTCGGTATCTTAATGGTGGATTGCTGGACGAATGACTCATGGAGTTGTGTGTGTTTATGATGGTCAATTGTATTTTTTGTGTGTGTTTGGTTAAGGTTGACGGAGGAAGAACAATGACCATGTATGTGTTTTTACTTTTTTGATATATAAAAAGTTAATTATTAGTTAATAGTACTTTTGTCAAGAAAAAAAAGTACTTTTAAAATAATAGTTGCCCTAAGGCACTGGTTGCCCAAAGTACTAGTTGCACAGTACTTAAAATAAGCTAACTTGTTAAAAAGACAAAAATGTCCAGTTGCCCAATATATAGTTGCCCTAATAATACTAGTTGCCCTACAGACATAAGGGTACATATACCTTACACATGTACTATATACTTTTGTACCTTTAGGGACACTTGTCACTTTCTGCATAAGTAGCACTGTTGCCCTAGTTGCACGGGTTATTTTTGGAACAAAAAGTCCATTGGATGGAGAATGGCATTTCACTTTTGGTTTTGGACCCTTTTAAGAATTAGCCCTTATATTAAAGGGCAAGATTACCAAATCGAGGTCATTCAATGCGTTTATTAAAAACTCGGGTGACACATTTCTTATCTTCTCTCTCATTATACTTATATATTAAAACCTAAAAATTGGGTTGTGTGCCAGTTTTAATGCACTCCTTATTAAATTCAACCCGACCCATTTGACTAGTAAACCCGACCCTTTAAACCTTTAATAGTGCTCTCTCGAGTTGATGATTCACCCATAATTCCAAACACGTGTAAAACAACCGAAACACACACACACATAACATATCAATTTACCCACAGTTGTCAGATCATCTTCCCCATCTCAAATTTTATATTCTTAATTCATAATTCAAAGATGATCAAGTACTAAGTATGTTTAATCAAAGCTTTGGTTGATTGTTTGCATCTGATGATACTTTAAGTCTTCATAGTGGTTCGTATTCATTCAGTAGCAGTAGCAGGTGTGATTTAATGTTAGGGTTTTTTTATCTAGATAATTGTTATTTCCTAATTGATTTGGGGTTTTGATTTGTGTTGCGTTAGTAATGTTATGATCGTATTCGATTATTTATTTAAGGTATTATGTGTCAGGGGGCTACACCGATTGTTGATAACTGCGGCGATATTAAGATGTTTAACAAATGGTCAAACAGCAACGTGGTAATTATTTCATATATTATGTTTTATCGAATAAGATTAATATATTATTTGCATGTGATATACTATATGTTCTTTTTCTTTATTATTCCTTATGGTTGTTTAATTTTGTTTTTGGAATGTATACTACTCAATGCAAGTGGTTGTTATGTTCATATTTATTGAAAATGTTGTGTTGGAGCAAATCCTTAAATTAAACAAAATTAATTTAGTATACATCCCAAAACCCAAAACCCTATTAAAAAAGCTTATTGTCCAAAACCTTAAAATAAATGTTGTGTTTTGATTTGCTTATTTTGTACAAAAAAGCTACAAGACTATTAAAAAAATAAAAAGTTACATAGTCACAAAAGGGTAAACGGGTCCTATCGCATATTGGGTAATAAAAGATGTTATTTGTATGTATAAGCTGAAAAATATGTACTTCCGAATACCCCTGCATACTTCGTGCTTACTCAATTAACAAACATAACTTTCATGTTTATCTCTTTATGCTTAACATATACCAATCTGTGTATAGGCTGAACGGGTTTTGAAACTATGGCAGAAATGGATGAGTTAGTTTTGAGTGCTGAAATGAGGTCTCAATGGGTGGGTTTAGGTCCTCAAATGTGGATACTCTGAGCACTCCTTGAGGGAAGCGCATATGACACAACTGCTATACTTACAGGTACATTAAACTACTACGTAAACTAAATGCAACATACACACTAAAATAACTATGAGTTGTCTTAACGGATTATATCAGTTGTATTCAAATAGCTGGCGATCCGATTGTATCAGGAGATAGAGTATTTAGGATTAGAGTATGTGAAAAAAGTTTTCAATGTTTGATGGTGCTTTTTTATGTGGGTTTCGTTATTCTGTTAGGGTGATTGGATTAGTGTATATTCCCACCTTATGAGCTTATTTAGTTTTTCTAAATCTGATAAGGTTACTTTTTAAGGCTTATGCAATTGTTTAGTTGAGATTATGGATTATTCTTGGCCCAACCCGATTCTTTGTTGCACAAACAGCCTAAAGTTAGTGTTGCACAGGTACTCCCATTTTTGAATGAATACCTTGAGTACCCTTGGACCCTGATTTTCCTCATAGTTTTACCTATAGCGAGAGTGAGTTGTTGTATGCTTAGCTTTAGGATAGAAACAGAACCATGACAAGTGAAACAAGGAAGAGATGCAGAAGCTACATGGCTTTAGAAAGTATTACAGTACATTACTCATATGGTGTTCTTACATGTCCGTCATGGTTCTTTTCAATTATTGGATGTTTTAGTGTCAAAAGTACTTCTTAACTCAGTAGTTAAAAGATTCTTTTATATAAACAACATGTTTATTAACAAGTTATCTGATAATATGTGAATATAACGACATGTTTTTTTAAAGACGACTATCTATCTCACATTTTATACATAACAAATCGATCTCACAATATCCTAAGCAACACTTGAACTCACAATCATTTGGTTAGAAGCATTTTCACATATGTTGTGTCATTAAGACGCAAACCCATTTCTTATTCTACATAAAAACCACAACTAAGAGTTGCTTTTGTTAACTTATAGGATACACGAGGTATAAAATCGTGGAGTGTGTACAATATTTGTGAGTAAACTACTTATTAAGATCTCTAGCCCTCACGTCTTTCTCTGTTGTAGGTGAGTCCTCTGCTGTGGGTGACAATGCTGCAAAGATCCGTTAACCTTTATAATGCTCAGGTTACATAAGACACCAATGAGATATGCACTCTTTTTCATTTATTACTAAATCTCATCTGCAATATTTGCGTATTTATGGTTTCGGATTGCTTTGCTGATGCCCGTATCTTGACGGGGAAGCCACACCTGGATTGTGGTTGCAGCCATGGCGATTGTGCGGTATCCCATCTATATTTGCATTCGTATTTTCAAATGTTGATGAACTTTCAACTTTGCGGAAAGTGAAAGGATGGCACTCAGCAACCTCCACACGTGCTGTTTCACAAAGTGACATTTTGACCAAGTAATGAGTGTTTGTGTTTTCTGGAAGACTATGGTGTATTGTGTGTGATATATGTGAGATATTATCAGTAATAAAAAAAATTAGCCCTGTTTTTTGTAACCTGAAATTCCAATGGGAGCCTACTATAGGAAACGGTGTCGTTTCCTGCCTAAAAAACGGCAACGTTTTTTAGCACAAAAAACGGCAGCATTTTACGCACAAATGTGTATATTTATAATTATAATGCTATGCAGTTCGTTTTACTTGGTTGGGATAATGCGGAAAGTAGAAGGACGGTATAGAGTGAGAATCGCTCGCCTCAGCAACCTCCACACACGCACCCAAGCAATGGATTAATGCAGGCGCAGTTTATTACGGCTATGTTGGAACGTCGTATTGATCTCTGAAAATGGTTACACATAAGCCTAATATTGGATAAAATGTTGCAGGCGATGATGATAATTTATCGATCTTAGCATACAGATGATTGGACATTCAACATTTTTCACAGATAGGATATCGTGTTTTGATTGTTAAATAAGAACTGTCATCATCAATCCTTCCATCTTTGGATCAACAATCTCCACCACCTCTAAGCTGACAATCTCAACATCGGGAGGTGATGCATCGACATATTCTCGAGTTATCATAAGAATTCGTTCAGTCACTCGAAAGTAGAATCATCGTTGGAATTGACAACAATCTCAGAATGTTCTTTGAAGGCTTCAAGAGGAGTAGGATTGTTACAAAGAGGCACATCACACACACTGTCGGGAATACCCTCGGACTCACTTGGGATTGGGACAAGTTGTATAACACTTGACTTTATGAATTCTTACGCCGATTCGTTTCCGGAAATTAGTTGTCAAAGTTGCTCGTCACCACCATACTCTTAGGAGAGTTATCGAGTTCCTCGATTGGTGATACGGGTGTGATTGCAATGGTGATTTATCGTCTTCGTTCATCATCGTAGCTAAATGGGAATCTTCCAAGATCGATCTTTAGCGCTTGTTCGTCCGCGATTCGCTTTATTCTTCTTCTTTTGTATAACTTGATCAACCAAATCACGTAAGGTTGCCATTTGTTCCATAAGCTTATTTTGAGAGTTTAGAAGTTATTTGAGGAACTGACGATTTGATGATTGACGGTATATTGCGGGGGTTGATAACATTTGGTAAAAAACCAAAAGATTTTATTATGTATTCATAGCAAGAATTTTGTCATGATAATAGTTTTCATTCATGGGTTGACTTTGGGAGGTTTATGAGAACCCCGCAATTTTTCTCCAACAAAGATATTGTTGTGGAAAACTCGGTGAAGTTTGTGGAAAATATCAAAGTTTGATTGAAAATATGGGTACCATGATTGATAGACTCAAACGAGACTTGAGGTGGACAATCAAAATGTAATGAGAATCGTTCTACACATAACTCACGGAGAGTATGGTAGTATTGTGGTTGTGGAGATGGTTTGCAACCACTTGAGAATCGTTAGAGAGTACGGAATTGAAACATTGATTTGTGTTCTATTTCCAACTTTACCAATAAAAACAAACTCCATGTATTCATCTGCAAACACATCTTTGGCATGTGCCGATGACTTTGTTGTTTGCAAACTTTGAAGTTTTGTAGGGGACATCCCAATTGTTTGATTTTTTGCATGGTCCGATTTGTGATATCGGAAACTCTGCGAGGAATCAATTATATACCGTAATGAGCACCTTTCCCACAAGACCTTTCAAGTGCATTGTTGACAAAAGACTTCCCTCTATAACGAATCAACGCCACTAGTGATCTCCACAATGGTCACATGTGTAGTGGACATTTGGGAGGAATTTTCACCCGGGGTTCTGATTGACAAAGATTGGCTCTCGAGGAGCATTAACAAAACGTTGGTATTGTCATTGGATGGACTCGGAAGTGTCTTGGAAGTCTTTGAAAAATTCATTTTCCCACCAAGTTTGTAACAAACCTTCCATAAATCCTTTGTAAAAAGAGCACATCCTGACAATTACGGACCATCAACCGGGGTTCCACACCTTGCACACCTTACACAATGTTCGACGGGGGTTATGGAACAAGAATCTTGTTTCAAGACTCACTTTCGACAAAACCACAGTTTGAAGTGTTACAAACTTCCACAAGACGAGCATTCTTTAATCGCGTAAAATTCGGATTCAAACGATAATCGAATGACGTCATAAGAATTAAACATGAAGATGGATAGAAAGAATTAATTGATACGAAGAAAAGAAGACTATTTTTGGTTTTTCCATTAATTCACAAATTATTTAAGGACAAAATGATAGACAACTTATAAACTGATTAAATCTTACTTATCACGGGTAGCTCTCAAAAAGATAACGCACAGGTGAGCGGAGGAGTTAGGAATAGCGCAGAAGCTTATTTCTCTTTCGGGTCGTAGTTCCTAGGATAACAACCCTCCTTATACCCATTTATTGTTTGTTTAACTTTTTCAAGCGTGAGCGTAGACGTAGGAGACACAAAAGGCAAGTTTTAAATCTTTTGTTCGAGTTGGGAACCAACAAGTTCACCGGAAGTTATTATGATAATACCTCAGTTGAGAATATTATATTTTGGTATTTTTACCAATTTGTGAATTTTTTTATTTTTTTATTTTTACTGGACATTGTTTTATATTTTTGGTTTTTCTTTGGTTTTTTATCTGTAATTATACTAAATGAAATGAAAAGTATTTTTGTACTTTTTTACCTATATATATATATATATATATATTTATTTATATAATATATATACCCCTCTTTCGTATTACTTCGCTCTCACCCTAATAAAAGAATATATTCACAGTTCTTATATCAATACACAATTGATCAAAGTAAACGATATAACGGTTGCCCACAGCCTCCACACCCGCCCGACATACAGGCGCCATAATTGACTGGCTGGATTATACACTTAAATATATATAATTTTAATAATATTAATAAAAATTTTATATCTACAGTGTAAATATTCAACCAATCAGTAATAACGAAGAAGTAGTATAGAGCTTTCCCGGGTACGTTTATCACCCAACGAGGCTGATTGGTAAATCGGTCACGATCGAAGATTTGAGCTTGAAGGAAGGATTGGTTTGGAAGTTGAAAAGTCCAAATTAGTTAATAACGGACTAAAACGTTTAAGACAAAACTAGGAAATTACGTAAATGAAACTGTAGAAAACGAGAAGCCCGAATCCCCGAACAAATGGGAGAAACCTGAAAGACTTTTTTTTCACTAAATTAGACTCACGTAAGAAAGTTTTTGCTTCTAAACTAACTCTTGGGGTCGATAAGAAGAAATGAAAAATGATAGACCGAAAAACGGAGTTCGTTTGACCCAAAAACGAGTCAAAACAAAATCCCGTACCCGGAACCCGTTCTTTCAAAGATGAAAAGTTGTCAACAAATGACCACGAATAACTTTTATATTTTTCCTAAACTAGATGATAAGTAAATAAAATTTCTAAAAAAAGCAATTATTTTTTGATAATTTTTGTATTTTTTATGAATTATATAACTTTTAACTAATTCAAATTATAAAAATATAATAAATGATTACTAAAAAATTCTGAAAAATTTTACAAAAAATAATAGTCACTCTAATGTCCTACGGAATATTATGATAACAAAAATAAGCTACAAAAATAAGCCGTAATAAGCTGTTACATCTTATTAACTTAATACCCAATTAAATTCGTATATAATACAAATGCCCGCTGTTCTTTAACGAAATAAGACCAAGGGGAGCAGCGGTATAAGTGTGTACGAAAGGGAGGGGATGTATCGAGGGGTCCCGGGTTCGAGTCTTGCTCACCCGGGTCCCTTGTCTTCCCTTCTCTTTTTTTTTTGCAAAACTCTAGGGTAGAAATTGTAAAGAACTAAACTTAAGGGTAGGCGGGCAAACTATAGAAAATTTACACTACAAGGTAAACGGGTAACCCTACACTATGAAAAAGTGACAAAACAGACCCTACGCTTGTGGCTTATTTTTGCTTATTGAAAAATAAGTTCAGCCAAATTAAAACTACAAACTTGTACAAGAGCTTATTCTCTACAACTTTAATAAAAGAACTTTCTACTTTTAACAAATCAATAAGCTAGAAAATTAGCCTTTCAAATTCTGTCACAGAAACTTAAGCTTTAAGAGCTTTTTTAGAATTTGGCTTATATCTAGCTTATTTCTAGGTGAAAATGAAAAGCAAAAGAAGCTAAATGTAGCTCAGGTTGTGCACTAAGGATATCTAAGAAAAAATTAGCTAAGCTTTAACAAAGATAACAAGAGAATTGAACTTAAAAAGTGCAAGTTTTTGCTTAAAACTGTTACAAGCTTTTCTTAATAAGCTAAAAAGCTTATTGCTAAACCTTAACAGCTGAAAGAAGAGTATTTTGGGATTAAGTGTTCTAGGGATTTATATCTAACCCTAGATAAAAGTTTTACTCAATATCTATAAAAAATGAAAATCACAATAGAAAATAAGCTAGAATCCTAAATGCTACTATACTACTTTTGCAGGTTTGAATAAGCTATATTAACAGCTTAATAATGAAACCTAAATGACAAATTCTAAAGAACTAATGGAGTACTATAAATGTGCTTAATTCTACTTTCTAACTTCTAATGATGAATGCTTAAAAGTTAATAGAAAATTTGGCTTTAGCAAACAACAGCAAGGTCTGTTGTTGCTGATGCAAATGGCAAAAAAAAACTAAAAGGCAGGTTAAAAGCTTAAGTAAAAACTCATAAACTAATTCACTTAGTACTACTAAACCTACAATAACTAGTTTGAACTAGAATGCTAACAATCACTAAAAACTTATAACACTTAAATCCAACACTGCCCTGTGCTATGTAAGAAATTCTTAAGCTCGAGACTGTGGAATGTTCTACTAACTAATTTTCAAAACTTGTTCTAAACTTAGTGATATACCCTAACTCAACTAAGCAAAAGGTTTTGACAGGATGCTTTTGACTTTAAGAGTCAAACAGACCTATATCCAAACACACTCTTTTTTAGTAAACTGGTCAAAATATACAAGTGAGTTATTATATCTGGTTTTACAAAGGCTAAAAACATCTAAAACCTTTTATCCGATCTTCTACTAGATTTGTCCTAACAAAGCTATTTAAGCTGTAAAAACTAGCTTATTAGAGAGAAATAAAGCTAGTTTCTTATACTAGGCTTAGTACATACTTACTTGACAGAAAGTAAAAGAGAAACCTTACTTGATTTAAACTAAATAGACTAAAGCTAATACACTTTGAGTAAGTAAGCTAATATGAACAGGATTATAAAATAAGTATTTAGAATAAGCAAATGTGAAATAAGCTATAAAATTGTTAAAAAATGAGATTTAGAAAAGAAAAACCTGAAATTTGAAGAGTCTTCAAATAGAGCATATCAAGAGAATAGATGCCTCAGTGTTCCTAATGGTTCCATAAAGCTCTAAACCTAGAAACACAATAAGATGTTTTGAGCTTATTTTCTTATATCATTAAAGTGAACTCAGAGAAACGCTAGTAATCCTAATTTTTTATGCTCCATTACTCTCCCGCATCGCCCCTGAATAGGCAAATGATTGACTAAAAATAGGATATAAGCTAAATTTGAGCTTATGAAAAGTATAAGCTCAATCCGAGCTTTATTTTGAAGCTTTTTGAGTGAAATTCGATCAAACTCAATGAAAACCCAAGTATAACAAAGCTTGAAAACTAAATGTTATTCCTTAAATGAAGATGTACAAGCTTGAATGAAAAGAGTACAAGAACTTAAAGGCTGTTTGCTAAAAACTCGTAAGAAAAATGCTTAATAATGAAAAATACAAAACTGAAAATTAAAAACTAACTACTTCCCCTAAAACTTCTGTCTTCTTCTCTTTTTTATAGCCGAGTCTTCAAACCCATGTGTTTGTTGTGTTAGTTTGGTGAGAGCAAAACCAAAAACAAATCTCAACCGTCCACTAGGCCTTGGGGATTTGTGGGATTGCTAGTTGGGATTAGGGTTTTAGTGGGGGAGGGGGGAAATGGTTTGTCCATGGTGTGGTTTAGGTTTCAGGGTAAAAGAGGTGAAGTCGACATGTGATTGGTGCTTGGGTTTTTGAGTCTCAAAAGGGCGGGAAAAGGTGTTGGGTATAACAGAGTTAGGGGAGACAGGGTACAAGTTTGGATAGTTGGCAAAGTTAGTCCCTCATG
Organism: Tanacetum coccineum; assembly: GCA_026074375.1. Classification (NCBI taxonomy): domain Eukaryota; kingdom Viridiplantae; phylum Streptophyta; class Magnoliopsida; order Asterales; family Asteraceae; genus Tanacetum; species Tanacetum coccineum. Next base: position 1,292 of record BQNB010075063.1, on the reverse strand, counting down.
GTTTCTTATTTTATTGCACAATACGTCCTTATGGTTATATAACTTTGGGGACTTGGCAAAACAAGTCCCCAAGAGTTATATGACTTATTGCATGGTTCGTCCTTGGGTAATACAAGTGTGGGGAGTTGGCAGTTTTGCCCCCCACTTGTTACTTTGAGTAGTTTGCAAAATTAGCCCTTGTCTTCTTTTCTTTTCTTTTCTTCTTTAAATATAAGTTTAGGGATTTACAGTTTCAGTCCCTAAACTTATATTTCTTTGACTTTTGGCTTCGGGGTTGACTTGGGTTGACTTTTCGGCTTCGATTTGGCTTTGTCTTTCACAGTCTTTTCCATTCCGAGTCCGGTTTTGTTGTTTTGGCTTTGTTTTTCGTCCTTTTCTTAGTTATCCGTTCCTGCATAATACAATTAGCAAAACAAGCATATATTTGGCATTTTAAGTCCGTTTTTGGTTATTTTAGCTCGTTTTTAAAGGTAAAAGGTATGTGTAATTAAACACATACCAATGTTCAACAAGTGTTTGTCATGGAATGTGTCCTAATGAGATTTATTTGATGATCTTTTGGCTCTAGACTCGATTAGTGCGT
>BQNB010075062.1:10971-31592 GCA_026074375.1 Tanacetum coccineum | reverse complement strand
TTTTTTTCAATAAATAACAAAGACGAATCACCACTTACATTTTAAATATTTTTCCTCATTCAAGCATTTCATCAAACAGTTGGCATGCATCGCCAAATCTGTAAAAACCAAAACTAAAATTTCAAGGAAAAAAAAAAGCAATCACCGGCTATAGAAGATGTTTAAACTTACTAAATCAGAGATGCGTCGATTCAAGTACGTGAATCAATCGGCTCAAAGCCAACAACTCAATATTTTCTAAAAAGCACTAACACCTCTATATTATATTGAAAAGAAAACTGAAATCTATTAATATAAAACAAATTTAAAATCACGTACCACTGAAAAATGAATTTACTGAGAGTGACAAATATGGAGAAGATAGCAGAGGACTGAGTGTAGTTGGGGTGACAAATATGGAGAAGATAGAAGATAGGAGAGGAAATGAAATGATTTATCATTATGAAGATAGCAAACGAATGAATTCCTAAGCAGTTTGTCATGATTATTTAAGCCTGTGAAAATGAATCATAAAGACCGAGTCTCCATGAACTCTTCATATTCAAGTGTTGCCTTGTCCCATCTTTAATACGACCCCATTAAATATGTGAAACTGAATGTTATATTATACGAGGCATGCAGACCCGTGCGATGCACACCGGTTGTATCTAATTGTTGAGTTCATACATTTTTTGTGAGTTGGGCAGGTGTAAGTATGCTGGTGCATGTGCATAAAATGTGTCGCGTAATGTTTAGGTAAATAAGTATACAATAATTGGAACTTTTAAAACATACCTAATCCCTAATATTTAGTCATAGGAAACCCTAACGGGGGTGTTTGGGATTGCTTAATGAAAATAGATTAACGAATAATCAGATAATCACTTGTTGCAAAACGTGGTTTTAAAATATAGTGTTTGGATTTAATTATGTTGTTTGATATCGCAATAATAAAATAGTAAGTTTTTAAAGTGAATGGCAAATTTGTTTAATAGATTACTTGAGTGGTAAAATTACCAAAAAAGATATGAAATTATTTATTTTTACTTATTACGGTTTTTTATAAGAGATTGACAATATTTTTTGCACATGTTGTCGGTAACCCTTAATCACTTCACTTCATTACTAGTTACACGAATTCAAGTAGAAAAGAGAAGGAAAATGGAAGAAGTTTAGAGAGAGAGAAAAATGGTTGAATTACTTGCAAGAACAAAGTTTACAAATGAACCAACACCCTCTCCTTCCTTGGAGAGGGGTATTTATAGTGAAGACTAAAAGGCTTGCATGCCTTTAGTAATTCTACGGGCCGGGCTCGGGTTTACTTGGGCTTTCGCCCGATACACGTGACCGATTAGGTTACAAATAAGAGCCCGTTTACCCATCTAGCCTAATACAACGTATATTAATTTAGTGACCGAGACCTAATATAGTTATGAACGAACTTCAATTGTTCGACTCAATATTTTGAGGCTAACATGTACTCAATAATTAACTTGGGTTAAAACAATAATGTACTAAAAGCGAGTACATACAAGGTAGGCTAAGGCGATTTGGGTGTAACAATTAGTTTAAGGGTTAATAATGCTCTTCATTAATAGTTCGGCTTAACCAGAAAATTATGAGAGCTGCAAAAAAGGATAAGCTCAGAGGGGTGTACTAGGGGAGTCTTGTACTAAAAATAAGTGCGAAGCACGGGTGTGAGAAAGTTATATGATCGATCTAAGCTGTTCAAAGATGGTATAATTTGGTAGACAATCAACACCTTCGGCATCTTCTAGTTGAAGATCTCTCCTAACAGTTGATTCAGTGATGATAATCTTCTTGCCATCTACTAGGGCATGTAACTGAACTTCCCCATTGATAGTTTTAGCCTTGAGAGTAGACCAGAACTGTTCGATAAACGAAGTATATATAGTGGGATTAACGGTTAAAGCATACTTTATGGGGCGTGCATTCAGAAAATCCACAATTTGTTCAAACCCATCACTCTCTGTGGATTTAGACAAAAATGCGACCATATTGTGAGTATCTGCAAACTTTAGATTCACCATTTTCTTTGGGTATTGATAATGGATGATAAAATTAAGTTAGGGTTTATGATTAGAGAGTTTATAAAAGTATGAAATCGATCAAATGACTAATTGAAACCCTTAATCGAAGTATTTATGAAAATACCCTTAACAACATTAACTTTAATCCAGCAGTAGTAAGTTTATGCCTAGCAGCATTAACTTAGAACCAGCAGTAGCAAGTTATGCCTAACAGCATTAACTTTGAGTCACCAGTATTAACTCCAATTCCATTCCAAACAGCTTTTCCATCATCAATCTAACACTTTTCTTTGCTTTTCTTGCAAAATGTTAGTCCAAAAACCAAGAAAACACAAGTCATAACAATTTTTTACAATTAGCACAATATTAATTATACCTCATAGTATTAAGTAAAACTAACAGTAGAAACTTAGCAGTATTAAGTATAACTAGCAGTACTAATTATACTTAACAGTAGAAACTTTTAATGACATGAATAACAATACTAATTCATACAAAACTCTACAAAAACATAAAGAGATAAAAGACTTTAAAGATTCATCATTCCAATACTAACAATCAAATATTGAAATCTACTTACATCAAAAGCTTTTGTAAGCAAATCTGCAACATTCTTGTCAGTATGGATTTTGACCATTTGAATCAATTTCTTTTCATTGCAATCTCTAATAAAATGATGTCTGATCTCTATATGCTTTGTTTTTGAATGAAAAACAGGATTTTTAATTATGCAAATAGTACTGTTATTGTCAATAAAGATCTTGGTATGCATAAAATTGTACCCATAATCAAGTAGTTGATTCTGAATCCAAAGCACTTGTCCACAACAACTTGAAGCAGCCACATACTCAGCTTCTGTTGTGGAATTTGCAACCACTGTCTGTTTCTTGCACTGCCATGATATTAATCTACATCCAAGGAATTGACAACCTCCTGTTGTAGACTTCCTATCCAAGCTTGCTCCAGCATAATCACTATCAGTGTATGCTACCAAATCAAAAGGAGAATCTTTTGGATACCAAAGGCCCAATTTTGGTTGACCTTTTAAGTACCTAAAAATCCTTTTCACAGCATGAAGATGTGAAACCTTTGGATTGACTTGGTATCTAGCACAGGCACACACTGCAAACATGATGTCAGGTCTTGAAGATGTAAGATACATCAATGAACCAATCATTGACCTATACATATGAACATCCACTTCTTTACCATCTTCATCCTTGAGTAGAGGCTTTTGAGTTTCCATTGGTGTGCTTGTAGTCTTGACTTCTGTAAACCCAAATTTCTTTAAAATTTCAACAACATATTTATCTTGACTAATAAATATGCCATTTTTCTTTTGCTACACTTGTAATCCCAAAAAGAATGTAACTTCTCCTATAGAACTCATCTGAAATTTCTCATGCATCAACTTCGCAAATGCATTGTATAGCTCCTTCTTTGTTGAACCAAAGATGATATCATCCACATAAACTTGGACCAACAAAATATCACCTTTATGCCTTTTGATGAATAAGGTCTTGTCAATTTTCCCTCTTTAAAACCTATTGTCCAACATATATGTTGACAAGGTTTCATACCAAGCTCTAGGAGCTTGATGTAGTCCATACAGTGCTTTTTCAACCTTGTATACTCTATCAGGAAAGTCTGGATCTTTAAATCCTAGTGGTTGACATATATCATCCTCTTATCAATCTTCCGTAGAGAAAAGCAATTTTTTTACATCCATTTGTATACACCACAACAATTTTTTAAATGTGAGATCATAAGCTAAATATAGCCTATTTGTTCAATTCTTGCAACAGGCGGAAAAAGAATTCATCTAGTCAATTTCCCTTCTTCTTGTATGTGCTTTGAGCAAACCAATCTTGCTTTATTTCTTATCACAATTCCTTCTTTCCATCTTTTTATTCTTGAAAAACCCATGCTAGAGCCTATGAACTTTTTCCGTTTTGGTTAAATTCTACTAAAGTATAAAAATTCTTGTAACTTGTTATTGTTAGAAGCTCTTCCTGCATTGCCTCTATCCAGCTTGGATTCCTTTCATTGCATGATTTACCTTATTGGGTTCTTCCCTGTGTTACAAAAGCCAAGCAAACAAGCGTTTTGTAGGGCTTTAGGTTTGTTTCTTTGTTGAATAGTACTAATAAACCCATGTTCCTTTAAATTCTTTGACATCTTTCTTGTTTGTGTAGCTGATTTCAAATCTCCAATCACTTGATCAAGAGGATGATCTTTATGAATTCTTGTAGTTGGATTAGAACTGACTTGGATTGTAGTATCCAAATTGTTCATGTCAGCCACTACACCATCATCTTTATCATCTCTTGAGAAGTTAAATATGCTATAATCTTCCAAAGCATGCATATTTGAATCAAATGGAAGTTCAATGCTTGTTTTTCCACCAACAGCATTAACTTTATTTGTGTCAGCAACATTAACAGTTGAACTAACAGTATTAACATTGTTAGTATTGTTAACATTATCTTCCGTTTCTTGATCTTTACATTCACTTTCTTTTCTTGGATCTTCATCAACCTTCTTTCTATCATCACTTGAAGGTTTGGATCCATCATCATGAGAACTCTTTGGATCTTGAGAATATGGTGGATCAGCAGTCCATAATGGTAGAAAATGTAATTTTTGACAGCATCTATCTCCTTTCTAGCTTGACCTGCTATACTTGCTTTTGTTACATGCAAACCAATTAGACTGTGTCTTGTAACTATTGGCTCATAATTATTGTTATTGTTAGTGATCAATATACAAAATATCTCCAATCTGGACCACTACCTACATCATTAGTGTACTCTCACTCTAACCTATTATGCAAGTTTTCTTCCACTATCCTGGGTTCTACTTGCCGACTTACTCTAAAGGCTTTACTATTCAAAGAGTATCCAACAAAGAAACCTTCATCAGCCTTACCATCAAATTTGTCTAAGTGATCTATGGTATTAAGAATAGTAACAGGACACCCAAATGGTCTCATAAAACTTAAAGTTGGTGTTCTACCATCAAAAAGTTCATATGGGGTCTTGTTATGAGGCTTAACTACTAACACTCTATTTTGCACATAGCAAGCAATATTAACTGCTTCTGCCCAAAAAGTAGTTGGCAACTTAGAATCAGCTAGCATAGTCCTAGCAGCCTCAATTAGTGTCATATTCCTCCTTTCAACAACTCTATTTTGTTGAGGAGTTCTAGCTATACTAAATTGTCTCAAAATACCCTTCATTTTACTAAACTAATTTATTTTTCTGTTTTTGAACTCAGTCCCATTATCACATCTAATCACCTTAACCTTGTGATCTACTAGATTTTCTATCCCAGTTATAAAGGACTTAAGAATGCCACTAGTCTCATCCTTAGTAGCTAGAAAGAAAACCCATTAAATTACTTTATTCATCTGTGACAATAGGCAATAAATTATCCTTCATAAGGCTTTTTACAAATGTTAGACCAAATAAGTCCATATGTAACAAATGTAAAGGAAGACTGATTGAGTTCTCTGTTTTGGACTTACAAGAGGCTCTGTGTTGCTTTCCCTTTTGACAAGCAACACAAGTTTGATCATTTTCAAAAAGTTTGGAAGGTAAACCTCTTACAAGATTTCCCTTAACTAATTTATTCATGGTTTTAAAATTTTATGTGACCAGGACTTCTATGCCAAAGTTTAAGATTCATCAGATGTGGCTTTTGCAAAAAGACAAGTTAAACCTCCTTTAGGAACTATGTTCTTTAAATCAACACTATACATAATGTTCTTTCTAGGAACTCTAAGTAAAACTTGACTTTCATCAATTAACTTAAAGTTTGGAGATAAAACAATACATTCAGTGTCATTAAAAGAACACTATTCTTTTTATCACACATTGGTGAGGAAACTAAAAAGATTTAAACTTTAAACTCTCTAACAAAATAAAATTTTCAAAATCTAGTTTAATAGTTTTAATGGTACCTTTTTCCTCCTGTTGATTTTCCTCCTTTGAGGTTCTCTCAAAATAAGCAACATATCCTCTATCTATTTCTTCATAGTCTGTAAGATAGATATGTTCACTGTTATGTGCAATTGGTGCCTCACTATCATTACTCCTTGATCCTGATAATTATTTGTATGATTGCCCTGACCATTAGATAGGAAAATGAGTTTCTTTTGGGTCCCAAGCCAGCACTGAATTGGATATGCCTTGTGCATCAATATAATTAAATTTTTTAGGGTGATTGATGCACCATTGTGTTTAGAAACATGGTCTAAAATCTTTTTTGCTTTTTGGTTTTCCTAAACCCAATGATGCTATGGTTTTCACAAGCTTTAAAATTTATAATACTAGAAATACTGAATTTTTACTAAAAACACAACACTCGGGAAGTATACCCGTTCGTGTATAGTATAGCTTTAAGGCAATTTCTAGGTCGTTCACAGGAATATGAAAGTTTTCACAGTTTGTAATTAAGGTGCTGATGTTAATAAGATTGTCACGGATCAAATTAACCAAATCTTGCATATATAGGATATTATAACGAAAGAAATTAAAAGGTGATTCAATCAAATGATTAAGGTATGTTTGTTTAGGCAATGATCACTTAGATAATGATGTGTTTGGGATAGTGTTTATAAGTTTTAGAAAATAGAGTTATCACAAGTTATAAATCCTTTCGGCCTTTAAATATAACTAGTGATTATATCGATTAATAACAACAAATCCTTTCGGCCTTTATAAGTTATTATAACCAATATATTAAGTGGAATGATTAAACACATATATAAAAGAACCCTTTCGGCCTATATTCTTGTATAAAATATGTTTTACCAATTCAATAAACACATATCCAAACGCTCCATACCCAAGATCACATATTGCCCAAACAAACACAAGATGACTACTCCATGATCAAATAAGTAACAAAACACATAACATTCATCATGAATTCAGTAAAGATCATATTCAAAGGATAAACAAGATTTATACCAACTTCAAGAGCAAATGTTGATGATTTCACAAGTTTTCCCAATGAAAACTATATTATATTCAAAGTAAACTCAAAAACTATGAATAATTCTGTCACAATCGCTTATAGATTCGAATTACACTTCAATGCTACTTCCTTGGATGGATTATAATCTGGAAATTGATGGTGGATAGTGGTGGTAGTCGATGGTGGTGATGGTGGTTTGAAGGGGTGTTTGGATCCTTGGTTTGTCAAGCCAAAATCACCAAAAACACCCACTCTAAGTGTTCTAAACGAATTGGAGGTTTGTGTGTGTGTAAGAGATGTGTCAAATGAGGGAGCCAAGGCCTCCTTTTATAGGCTGAAATCGGGCAGAAGTGCGGCGCACAAACTTATTTGTGCGGCGCACTTAAGGAGTTAATGCACTCAGCATTTATTGGGACTTAACCGTTTCTTTGGGAAGTTTGAACGAAAGTGCGGCGCACAAGAAATATTGTGCGGCGTACTTGGTGATGGTGGAAAGTGCGGCGCACTTATGATAAGTGCGGCGTACTTCTTTGGTTTCTTGGATCTTTCTCTTGTAAATTGTATGTGTGATGATATGATAAGAGATATTTCGTCCAAAGCATCATAGGGAGGGTATTTATAGGCTAGAGATTACTTGGGGACCAAGTTGGGGATGTATGTGGATGGATTAAGGTCCAGATTCGCGAATTAAGTGTATCTTCATAAAGTGTGCTGTTCTTCTTTGTAAAACCATCAGTTTTTGGGGAATTTAAGCTCTTGAACGTTTGTCCATATTGTAGATAATTGAATTCTCTTTCCGTGGCCGCTTGAATCAACTAAAACGAAGTTCGTATGACCGAGTTATGACCAAAACAGTGAACAGGTGTCGGGAAGCTCTGAGTTTGAGTTATTTCTTCGTTTAAGCTTCAATTCTTCGTGTAATCTTCCGTATTCTTCCACGACACATATCATGAACCTATAATAGCAAATATACTTGATTAAGTACCAAAAGTTCATGAGAAATGATCAAATAAATGCAAATAACGCCGCCGGGGAATAACATGTTATATTTAGGCGTTATCAAATCTCCCACAACTTAGCTGTTTGCTTAGGCCCTCAAGCAATTAAAGTGAGGAGGGAAAAATTAATATAAACAGTCTTTATCGTGACGTGAGAAAAAAATCATTTTAGCATTAACAAGTGTTTACTAGTTTTATAACTTTTCAGGCATAGACATATAACATAGCACCTCACATAGGGAAAGTGTTTGTTTTTGAATTCACACGAGTCACTCAGATAAGGTTTATATTTTTGAAGTCACTCAATTGCACAAATATAATCTAGGTAGCTATCATATGCTTGTACTAGACACATAAACATGCCCGTTGCGGCGTGAGCACCTAGACAGAAATCTCAAAGAGGCAAAACATGATAATGATGAGGGTGAATAGCAGATACTTGATTCCATATGCCAGAACTTTGCCTTATACTTCAAATTTTATTATTTTTTTCTTTTCTCTTTCTTTTCTCTTTTTTAAATAATTTTTCTAGATACTGCGATAACAAAGGCTAGCACAAAACTTCTTCTTCATAGAGCATATTTTTCTTGCTCTTGGGATACTTTGGGATCTCAACACTAAAAGCGAGTACTATAGATATAGGAACTTCTTGAGATTTATTTCACCTATTATCATACGACTTTGTCTATAAATTAACCTCACTGCGGTCTAGTAAATGATGATCAAGCACAAGTTCTGGAGCTACTAAATTACCGGCCCCCACTTCATATACTTTATTACCAATTCCAATGTTCCAGAAATAGACAACCAAAGACATTCGTACACATCGTAATGCTGAATAGACACATATGATTGCATTCAACCCTAACTCGAACAAGCTAAAGGCAAAAATTATCTTGGGTATCAAAGATGGATACCCGAATTCCTTAAGTTCTAAATCCTTACAATTTTAGTGGGTTGATTTTTATGCTAGTTAAGATGTCAATCTAGTTTGATTTGCCTTACTAAGCGTATGTATTTTTTAAGTTTTTAGAAAAGCAATATATAAATTTTAATTTTCCAAAAAATATCAGTTGAAAGTTTTAAAAAAAATTTATGCAGGGCAAACATGGAGGGACATGATTAATTTTTCCTATTTCCTACCCCTCCACACTTAAGTTGAATATTGCCCTCAATGTGAGAACTGATAAATATAAAAAATAGGGAAAATTAAGGGAAAACGGTACTTCCCTAGGTTCTTAATTTCTTTGTTGAATTCTGAAAAATATGGCGCAAAATGGAACGCCAAGCATGTGTATTCTACCACATGTAATATAATACTCCAATCATATAAGTCTCCAAGTGTAAAATTCCAACCACCAATCCAAGCTCCACCTGTTTTATTTAATCTGCAAAATAGACAGAACTACAAGAAAAACATTAAATACAAAAGCGCACTTTCGTAGGCACCACGGTTGTATTTAGCGTATGCAACAAGCCTTTAAACCCCTCGGTGTCCCGAGTGGACGAGTTATAGTCTCGTGAGGGTTTCTAGCGAACACACACACAAAGTTCGATAAATTTCTTTTTGGATGCAGAAATCGAGATACGTGACACACCGACCGAATGCGTGACATACTTAAAGACTGCAAAGTTTTTGTTTTATATATATTTTTTAGTTTTTTTAATTATTATTTACTATTACTACTATTATTATTATACTTAACTTGATTTAAGATTCCTTAATGATACGGTTCAAGTGGGAATGGTCCACTCTAAAAGCTTGGGGTTATGGTATTTTTGGAATGTACTCACGGAAAGGATATTCATTTGTTTTGACCACGTGATATCCCTTATTCGATGTTTTAATAGGTTGATCTTTTTTGATTTTATTGTTAACGATGATAGGAGGCGGTGGATCATTTTGAGTTTTCGGAGAATCATCGGACTTTTCACTCCCGGTGAATACGGCATTCACGTGCTCAGTTTGAGCTTGAGGAGGAGGAGAGGCTCTTGTACTATCGGTTTTAGTTTGTTCTGAAAATAAATGTTTTGTGACTTCTCTACACATACTTATTTTCCTTTCCATGTTTTTAAAGATAGTTTGGAAATTCTTTTCATTTTGCTTCATCTTTAAACTCATATTGTTAATATTGTTCTTGACAAACATATTTGAAACTCTTTGATTATCCAATAATTTAGTCATTAATTTTTTGAAATCAGTTTTAGATTGAGGTTCTTGGTTGATAAGTTTAGACTTTTTCTTAGGTAAAACACCGGTGGTTTTACCATCGTCTCTGGCAAAAAGTTTCTAATTAACAGTTCTCATGCTATAGATACATCTTTTGAAATCTTCGAGGTCATTTCTCACATCATTGTTTAATTCTGTGAGCGATTTCTCAGAATCATTACAATCATAATGGGATTGGTAAGAATAGGAATCATCATAATTTCAGTTATGATAACCTTCAGATTGGATGTAATTGGCTTCATGACGTTCACACATCGGCGTGTCATCGTTCAAGTGGTTTTTGGGATCGTGGTTGTCTCTAAGGTCCTGATATTTGTTATGCATCTCATGCATCTCCTCTTTTAAGCTCTGGAATTGAGAATCCATTTTTATAGTTAGAGCTTCTAATTTTTTCATTAATTGAGAATGATCAGTATTACTATCACTTACATCGGTGAAAGAAACAAATTTTTGATGATGATCGTTTTTAGATTTAATGGGCCAATCATGTTCGAAAAGGACTTTGTCCTCGAGAAATTGAAAAGCTTGATTTGGACTTTTGTAGATAAAGATTCCTCTAGCAGTTATGTCGAAGATTCCTTGAGTGGGTTCGTCTAGACTGTGATAGAATATTTGAATAATAGCTCCTTTGGTTAGACCGTGCCCATGACATTTTTGAAGCATGCTCTTGAGTCGTAACCAAGCGTCAGTTAGACTTTCACATACGAGTTGAGAGAAATTTCTGCTTTCAAGCAAAAGACGGTTAAATAACGAAGGTGGAAAGAATCTGTTTATAAAAGCTCTTCTCATTTGTTCCCACGATGTTATAGACTCTTCATTAAGTTTGTTAAACCAGGTTTTAGCTTTATCGCACAAGGAAAAAGGAAATATCAAAAGCTTAACAGCTTCACTCTGCGTTTCACCGTATCTGAACATGTTGCAGATTGTGAAAAATTCACGGATGTGGTCATGCGGATGAGCGGATCGGCCAGCAGATAACCATCGAATTTATTTTCCGGAATCATATTTAAGTGAGTACTATTGATAACAAAGTTGTTATCAACATTGATTTGAACAATGGCAGAATTAGGAGTCGGTGCTACAGTCTTAGCACTTTCCCACATAGGCTGATCATCAGGATCGAGAATTATTTGTTTGGGTTCAACTTCATCTTCAGGTATATTTATAACGACAAAGTCATTAACAGAAGAATGTTGGGTTGAAGATTCGATCCGAATGTATTCTTTTCGGAACATATTAAATTTACAAGTCCTTGTTATTAAATTTTAATTAAATTTATATATTAGATTCACAAGTTTTTTTTCCAAAAGATATTGGATTTATACATACGTTAAGCATTTTTCAAAAAGACATTTATATATATATATATAATTAAGGCTAATAGGATAATATTCAAAATAAAGTAAATTATTTTCATATAATTTTTTTTATTTTTATAGATTTATATATATATAAATATTTTAATTTTTATTATATATATATAGAAAATAAGGATAAATAGATATTTTTTTCCAGATAGATAGAGTGCGGCGTACTTTAAGAAAAGTGTGCGGGCTTTTCTGGAAATTTTATGTTTTTTATGATAAACTAGATAATTACAAATGCACAAGGCATATAATCAGATAAAACACAATTTTAAATGATTATAGAACGTAAGACTAGCATATTGGGGGTTTTGGTTTTTGAAATAAGATTTTGTTTGTGAAAATATGCAGAAAGTGCGGCGTACTTGGGTAAAGTACGGGCGTACTTCCTGGGTTTTCAGGAAAACCGACGCACAAATAGGATGTGCGGCGTACTTCCTGGAGAAAAATGATTTTTGGTTTCCGTTTGCCAGAAAACGGTACGGCGAGTTTGAAAATTTTGTGAAACAAATTCACACCTAAAACAAGCAACAAACTGATAACAACTTAAACAATTCCTCGGCAACGGCGCCAAAAACTTGATGTGTGTTTTTCAAGCTTTAAATTTATAATACTAGAAATACCGATTTTTACTAAAAACACAACACTCGGGAAGTATACCCGTTCGTGTATAGTATAGCTTTAGGTAAGTCCAGGTCGTTCCACGGGAATTGAAGTTTTCACAGTTTGTAATTAAGGTGCTGAGGTTAATAAGATTGTCACGGATCAAATTAACCAAATCTTGCATATATCGGATATTATAACGAAAGCAATTAAACGGTGATTCAATCAAATGATTAAGGTATGTTTGTTTAGGCAATGATCACTTAGATAATGATGTGTTTGGAATAGTGTTTATAAGTTTAGAAAATAGAGTTATCACAAGTTATAAATCCTTTCGGCCTTTAAATATAACTAGTGATTATATCGATTAATAACAACAAATCCTTTCGGCCTTTATAAGTTATTATAACCAATATATTAAGTGGAATGATTAAACACATATATAAAAGAACCCCTTCGGCCTATATTCTTGTATAAAATATGTTTTACCAATTCAATAAACACATATCCGAACGCTCCATACCCAAGATCACATATTGCCCAAACAAAACACAGATGACTACTACATGTCAAATATAGTAAACACATACATAACATGCTATCATGCATCAGTAAGATCATATTCAAAGGATAAACAAGATTTATACCAACTTCAAGAGCAAATGTTGATGATTTCACAAGTTTTCCCAACGAAAACTATATTATATTTAAAGTAAAACCCAGAAACTATGAACAATTCTGTCACAATCGCTTATAGATTTGAATTACACTTCAATGCTACTTCTTTGGATGGATTATAATCTGGAAATTGATGGTAGATAGTGGTGGTAGTCGGTGGTGGTGATGGTGGTTTGAAGGGGTGTTTGGATCTTTGGTTTGTCAAGCCAAAATCACCAAAAACACCCACTCTAAGTGTTCTAAACAAATTGGAGGTTTGTGTGTGTGGATGTATAAAATGAGGGAGCCAAGGCCTCCTTTTATAGGCTGAAATCGGGCAGAAGTGCAGCGCAAACTTATTTGTACGACGCACTTAAGGAGTTAATGCACTCAGCATTTATTGGGACTTAACTGTTTCTTTGGAAAGTTTGAACGAAAGTGCGGCGCACAAGAAATATTGTGCGGCGTACTTGGTGATGGTGGAAAGTGCGGCGCACTTATGATAAGTGCGACGTACTTCTTTGGTTTCTTAGATCTTTCTCTTGTAAATTGTATATGTGATGATATGATAAGAGATATTTCGTCCAAAGCATCATAGGGAAGGTATTTATAGGCTAGAGATTACTTGGGGACCAAGTTGGGGTTGTATGTGGATGGATTAAGGTCCAGATTTGTAAATTAAGTGTATCTTCATAAAGTGTGTTGTTCTTCTTTGTAAAACCATCGGTTTTTGGGGAATTTAAGCTCTTGAACGTTTTTCCATATTGTAGATAATTGAATTCTCTTTCCGTGGCCGCTTGAATCAATTAAAACGAAGTTCGTATGACCGAGTTATGACCAAAACCGTGAACAGGTGTCGGGATGCTCTGAGTTTGAGTTATTTCTTCGTTTAAGCTTCAATTCTTCGTGTAATCTTCCGTATTCTTCCACGACACATATCATGAACCTATACTAGCAAATATACTTGATTAAGTACCAAAAGTTCACGAGAAATGATCAAATAAATACAAATAACGCCGCCGAAAACATGTATAATTTAGGCGTTATCACCCAACAAGCTGAGGCCTTAACAGCATTAAAATTATTTCCCTTAACAGCATTAACTACTACTTTTGGCCTAACAATATTAAATTTTTTACCCCTAACAGTATTAACCTTTTGATTAATATTACTGTTTTTAAATGCTGTGTTCTTATGAATGGGCCTCTTAACAGTTAAATGTGTTGTTTTAGAAAGATATGACATTGGTCTAGCAGCATTCACTGTTGTTTTTGAGTGAGCAACATTAACTTGTCTAACATTATTAATTGATACTAAACCATACTTCATTAGTATTGCTCTTGGAACTAAGTTATTTTTAGCACAGGGGTGAGTCTTTTTAGCAAAGTTTTGATGATTCACTCTTTGAGAATTGTTCCAAATAGGTTTTACCATCCTTTGATTTTAAAACTGTTTTTGATGGTAATTGCAATCAACTTGCAAATGATTAAAGCTTCCACACACATAACAAGCCTTATTAAACATCTCAAAATTGCTTCCTAGTTTTTGAGACATCATATTGTTCCAATTTCTTTGATTGCCTCTTGGACTGTGAGTGTTTTGCCTATGTTGCTCAACTTGTTTAACAGTTTTCCTAACAGTTTTTTCTTGTTGTTTAGATTTGACAAACCCTTTCTTAACAATACTAGGCCTAATTGTTTTCTTTTCAATTTTATGCTGAGACACATCCTCTTCCTCATCATCTGACACCCATTCTTCAATAATTCGGGGGCAATCCGTCATTTTCCTAACCCTACACTTAGGTCTTCTTTACTAGACATAGCTTTATTTGTTCTTGACTAACATGCTCAATACCAAAACTCATCTAAACCCGTAAAAAGACATTCATGTGTTGGAGCACAAAATTTCCTGTGTAAGGCAGAGTTGCGAACTACATTATAATTTCCATTGGCCTAAACCTTCTTGCAATTGTCAACTATCTGATCTTATGAGCTTGTTTAAACTTTTAGATGCATTGTTCAAATTTATCTTCATAAGTTTGGAATGCCATCTTTTTCCTTTATGGCACTGTTTTCAAGATTCTTCCTAAGCTCTCTAATAGTTATTTCTCCTATGTGAATTTAAAATTTTTAAGCCTTAATATCTTGTGAATAAATAGACTCATTTGCTTTATAAACTTTAAGTTTTATTCCACAGACTTTTTAAACCTGTTCTTTATAACATTAGAACCATTAACTCATATTTCTTTAAATCTTTTAATAGTTGATCATTTTGATATTTAAGAATTTCAACAGTTTCCAAACAAGATTTTGAACAAATAGAATCATTGGATACCTTTGAGTCAGATGAGAAAGCCATGAGTGCATAATTAGGCCATTCCTCTGCCTAATCACTCCAGTCATATCCACCAAGACCATCACATGACACCAAAGCTATAGAAGTAGATGTTTCCACAGGCACACTCCTTCTTGAGCTTTCCTTTTTCTTATTGTCTTGATTTCTTGGAGCTCTACACTCCCTAGAAAAATGTCCCCTCTTGTGGCAGTTGTAGCACTCCATTTTGGACTTATCAAAACCAATAGTCTCATTGCCATTAACAGTAAGCTTCCTTCTTGTATTCTTTAAAAACCTTCTTGCCCTCATAGTCAACATGGCCATTTGCCATCTCAAATCCATCTCTTCCATGTCATCTGGATGGATTTGTTGGAAGTCCTCATGTACAAGTTGAGGACTATTTGGTTGACTAGCAAAGAATGAACAAATAACAACATCACTTAAGTTATCAATATTTGTAGAGTTAGCAGCATTAACTTGAGTGCTAGCAGTAGAAACTCCATGAGCAGTATTAACTGCTCCATTAGTGCTGCTAGTGTTGTTATTTGAAGAGGACACAAAAGCCATGTTGTGTGTACTTGAACTTGAGCTAAACATCCCTTTAACTTCTGGTTCATACACCTTGAGGTTGTTGTAGAGATCATCCATGCTCATTGTATCCAAATCAGCTTTATTCCTCTACACAACAGCATGTGTGTTCCACTCAGGTGACAAACTTCTTAATAACTTTTGATTAACATCTTCTTGTGAAATATTTTCACCCAAAAGCTCTAAATGACTCACAAGCTTTTGAAGCCTATCAAAAGTTTGATCAAGCATCTCTGAGCTTGGAGCAGTAAAGTTTTCATATTGCTGCTTTAAGAGATTCCTTTGAGTCTTTTTTGTAGCTTCATTCCCATCAAATCTCTTTTCAACAGCTTCCAGCAACTTCTTAGCATCCTTTATAGAGTTAAACTTTAACTGATGTTCATTGGGAATGCCCATCATTAAAGTGCTTCTAGCTTTCACCTCTAATCTTCTCTGAGCCTTTTCTTCAGCAGTTGTAATAGGCATCTCTGTCACAACACCTTCCACAGTTGTTGTTTTTGGTAAGGTTGCACCATTCTCTATGACTTCCCACAGTGCATAGTCTATCATCTGGATATATTGTTCAATCCTTATCCTCCAGATCTCATATTCACCAGGTTTGAGCATGGGAACTTTGGATGCAGCCACTATGTGTGCAGAATCTTGATCCATATCTTTTAGCAAAAGATCTTGTGTATAAAAACCGGTTCTTCTTATTCAAAGCTTTTCAACAAGCTCTGATACCACTTGTTGATCCCACTTCAATAGATCGAATTCCTTAAGCTTGTTTAAGGATTAGTTATATTAGATAAATCTAACACAACTATAGTAAAAGCTTTGTTTGAATGTATTAAAGATTATGCGGAATCTAATCTTTAATATTAAGAAGAATTATCAATGAAACAGTAATTTAAAAAAATAAGTTTCAATATTATTAATGATAATAATACAAATACTCTCAAAGTATTAAGGTTACAAAGACCTTGAAGCTAAGAGTTATATGACTAAGATTGATAAAAGATGATTTTGATACATATAACTCTATGCCTTAGGACCTCTTTTTATACACCAAAGAGTCCTACTCGGCTTACAATACTTTCCTAAGTATATAAAATCTTTTTTATAAATAACTAATACATATCAAGTAAGCAGTACTAACAAACAATATATATTAATACTACCGCAGTACTAAAAAAATCTACTTCAGTATATTTTCTTAAGCAGTAGTAACTCTTCAGCAGCATTAACTTCAAGCAGTCTTTGTACTAGCAGTAGTAACTTTCACTAGCAGTAGTAACTTATCACTAGAAGTAGTAACTTTGACTAAGCAGTCTTAACTTTGTACTAGCAGTACTAACTGTGTACTAGCAGTAGTAAACACTTAGCATATTTTCTTTAAAGTCCACGAGCAGTACTAACTTCATTAGAGCAATATTAACATAAACTTGAGCAGCAATAATTCTAACAGCATCAAGAAGAATTTTAATCCCAACACCCGTTTCCCTTGAAATCACTAGACTACAACAAGCATTAACCATAAATATACATTACAATCTAACTCACTTTCGTAGGAATCACGGTTGCATTTAGCATATGCAACAAGCCTTTTAAACCACTTGGTGTCCCAAGTGGATGAGTGAAGTCTCGTGAGGGATTAAAGGGAACATACCCACAAAGTTCATTTACTTATATACGGTTTTTGAAAAGGTTTCAAACTTATTTTTAGTTTTTAGAAAAGGTTTGCGGCGTAACCATGGTATTGGTTACGCCGTAAACATTTGGATTTAAAAATTTTATATTTAAACTAAGAAGGTTACGACGTAACAAGTACAAGACTTTACGCCGTAATAATATCTGTTACGGCGTAACCTAGGTGGTTACGCCAAGACAGAACCTTACTACCACTGAATCACCGAGTTACAGGACTACTTGAATTCCACTTTCTTATAGACAAAACCGGCAAAATAAAGTTTGAAACCAACGAAAACCAACTAATATGTAGAAAATAAAAGACGGGTTGTCTCCCGACAAGCACTTTTGTTTATTTCCGAGTCTTTAAGTTAGACTAAAGATGATTTACGTCTTTGCTTGGTTATTTCCTTATTGGGCCATTTTTTTCATTAATATTCCCTAGTTCTTGGTATCTTCACAACTCCTAATACCTTAACCTTTGTGTAGGTCTCTCCTGGACCAACGGTGTATCGAGTGACTTTAGCTTTCTCGATTAGAATCGGGTTTGGTTCCTCAAAGGTCATTCCTAACAATTTGCACCTCCTCTTGTTATAAGCTTCGTCATCTAAGTCGATGAATCCGTCATATGATCTTGCTTTCAAATAATCTAGTATCCCTTCCAAATTGTCTTCATCTTCACTTGTATTATTAAACCAATCGTTGTTTAATTTGTCATGAATAACGCCTAATATTGTGTTTGCTTTATCTTCTCCGCATTCCTCTGGGTCTTCCAAGTTTTCTTCTAAATCATCTTCTTCATCTCCGAATCTTTCTCTCCAGTATTCTTTGAGAATTCTCTCCCCGGTCATCTTGCATACTTTACCATATCTTATTCTCATCCAATCATTTAAGCTTAGATTTTCCCATTCTAACTTGTTAATACAAATAATGTCTAAAAACGTTATTTATATTTTTCGACCTCTTAACGTTTTGATAATAACAAAATGTAAAAACGTTTACAATAAAAATAAACGTTTACAAATTATCAAATGTAAAATTCTATTTCTAAGATTAGTGATCACTTAAGGTATGGACAAACAAAATAATTAAGCATGATTAGTGATCAAGAAAATATTTTTTCTCTTAATCCTCACTTTTAATTATACAAAAGTATTTTCTCAAAAATACTTTTACAAAATATTTTCTAATTAAAATAAAAAGTTTTATTAAAAACTTAAAATTTGAAATTCAATTCCCTCCCCCCCAAACGGAAGCTTCTACACCAGATACAACCTTCCTCACAAAAAGACAAAAAAGGGAGCGGAGTCTAGTGGCAGCCCCCTTATATATAAGGGACTGCCGGGACCGCCATCAGATGATCGTTGGGATTCCTTGCCTATAAATACTGCTTTATTCCTAGCAGAAAATAATTCCTCTTTGCACGAAATTTTTTAGTCTTTTCTTTCTCTCTCTAAACCTTCTTTCTCTCACTAAAACTCTTGATCACTAACATACTTAGATCTTGTTTCAAGTGATCTAATCTCTTCTTCTCATCTCTTCCCTCTCATTCAAGTGCAAGAGAAGAACACTCGTATTCGTCAAGAAACGAAGTGTTAATTAGTGATCTATCCTCTCTTCTTCTAAGTACCAAACCTTTGTTGTATTTATCTTGTGTATTTGTGTGATGCGGATATTGTGTAGATCCGATAGTGTAGATCTTGTGAGTGTGTATATCTTGTGAAGTGGTAGATTGGTTCTAGCTAAGATTAGGACTCGACATTTAGCTTAGTTTCAGAAAATAACATAAGCGACGTGTAAATGGTTTTCTCCGCCTGAAGGGAGCTTGTTCACATAGTGAAATCTCGAGTAGGATAATCGAGGAGTGGAGTAGGGCGAAGAAGAGATTTGTAGCCAAACCACTATAAATCTTGGTGTCTTAGTTTGATTGTTCCTTCTCTCATCTCTTTATATTGTTCTGATTGTTATTTAGCATTAGTTTAGATATTTATTTTGTTGATACATATTGTTGATTGGTTGAACATACTACTCGAATCTAAGTATTTTAAAAGCAAACTTTTAAAACGCAAAACAAACTTGTAAACTATTCACCCCCTTCTATTTTCCACAATTGGTATTAGAAGCCAATGTCACTTAAGATTTTTAAAATATACTGTATTTTAAAGCTTGGATCGATCTATGATTCCGACAAATATCTAGAATGGCAATCCATGCAAAGACCACCACTTTTTGAAAGTGATAGTTTTATTTATTGGAAAAATAGATTCGAGACATATGTTAAATCAAAAGATCTAGATCTTTGGCATGTTATGACCAACGGTGATTTTCAACCTATTGTACAAAATCCGATAACCAAACTAGATGAGGTTATCCCTTTTGATAAACAAACTGATGATCTTAAAAAGAGACTTGCGAAAAATAATGAAGCTATAATGGTTATTTATAATGCTTTGCCTAGAAAAGAATATGAAAGAATTTTCATGTGTAACACGGCAAAAGAAATTTGAAAAACTTTGTTAATCACCCATCAAGGTAATTATCAAGTTGAAGATAATAAGATCGACCTCTTGGTTCAACAATATGAACAATTCGTTATTTCCGAAGACGAATCTATAGATAGTGCTTTTGCTAGATTTAATACTATTATTACTAATCTAAAAACTCTTGATGAAGGCTATTCTAGTAAGAATTATGTTAGGAAGTTTCTTAGGGATCTACATCCTAAATGGAGAACAAAGGTCACAACGATTAAAGAGTCGAAAGACTTAACGTCACTATCTCTTGATGAACTTATTGGGAACCTCAAAGTTCACGAAATGATCATCAAGAAAGATTCCAAAATAGTCAAAGAAAAAGTTGAAAGGAAATCTCTTGCTTTAAAGGCTAAGAAAGAATCTAGTGATGAAGTGTGTTCGACTTCCAGAAGTAAAGACTAATAGTACGCCATGGCGGTAAGAGACTTCAAGAAGTTCTTTAAGAGAAGAGGTAGATTCGTGAGACAAACTCGGAACGACAAAAAAGACATTCCAAAGAAGCCATGAGGACAAGAACGGTAAAAGTGATAGAAAATGCTTTAGATGCGGCGACCTGAATCATCTTATTGGTGAATTTCCAAAACCACAGAATGACAAGAACCAAAGAGCTTTTGTCGGAGGTTCTTGTAGTGATA